>QMIH01000430.1:336168-349970 GCA_003987875.1 Clarias batrachus | reverse complement strand
GCTTCTTTGGGGCTTCTCCACACCGTAACTCTCTTGATTGTGGAAAAGACAGTGAAGGTGGACTCATCAGAGAACTATTCATGTTTCACATTGTCCACAGGCCGAGATTTTCCCTGCTGGAACCATTGAACCCGATGTTCGGCATCGGCACGAGTGACCAAAGGTTTGGCTATAGCAGCCCGGCCGTGTACATCGACCCTGTGGAGCTCCAGACGAACAGTTTTGGTGGAAACAGGAGAGTTGGGTAGCTGTGGTTTTATGTTTTTTGGATATAATGCGGGTCAGCACCCGGACATCCCTTTCAGACGGCTTCCTCTCGCGTCCACAGTCACTCCTGTCGGACGTGGTACGCCCTGGATACCGTGGCTCTTGATACCGTWYATCACACACTCGTTTTATTCGTATGCAATTTGATGAACGATCCCAGATTTCCACAACACTCTGCTTTGCTCTAAAAATACTCAAAGGACGTTCCGAWTTTAAGCAGAGCCCAAAATTAGGGTGTTTAAATTCAGCAAATAATGAACACACTTGCTTTAATTGTGAGGATCTGGAGTTGGATACGTCTTAATATCGCACCAGCAGGATATTCTGCAGCAGTTATTAGGATCATTACCCAGCTCCTAATGACCACACGCCATTACACTCAGCCTCTGACTATTAAAACACACATCCTTATTTTTACATATACAGTATATATAAATATCATTTTATCTTTTAATTATATTGTATTTTTTGTCAATAACTTTAAAAACAGTTCAATCGTTTTTTTTTCCCTCCATTTTTAAATGTTATTTTATTTAGCACTTTTTTTATTTTAATTAACATTTTTACAACCTGCTCAGCCTTAACGCGTTTAAAACCAAGCCCCAATAATCTTGATGATAATGGGCTCCAGTCTCAGGGTAAGAAAATCCAGCCTGGGGTCAGAATTTCCGCAAATAAAAATGTTTTAATGATTAGTGTTAATTATTGTTGACTGTTTGCCTTATGTGGTTTATTATTTACAGGGAAAATGATGGATGGATGGATGGATGGATACTTGAATAATGTAAAAAGAATTGTAAATCGTAACTTTTTTTTAGATGCTACATTCCATGCTGTGTTAATGCTGTTAAGTCTGTGTTCTGTAATGTGTAAGAAAGTGTATAGCATTTAAAGCAAATAGTGCGTCATGCTGTTGTAGGAAAATAATCAACAGTAAACAGGAGATTTAAATAGAAAGTGTTATTATTTTTTTGCTTGCAGGAATTTGTATTCTTTTAAATTTATTTTAAAGACTTACAGTATTATCCAAGGGGTCGTTCAAGTCAAACTGGGACTTGTGATGACATTTCCGTGAAAGGCGATTGACATTTACAGAAGACTTCTAGCGCTGATGAGATTCAGTTAGAAAGCGTTTAAACGGTGCACACGTTTCAAAGAAGGCTGGCCTCCCAGGAACTCCGGTACGAGGAATTTTCCAAGTTCCTGGGAGGCCAGCGTGTCAGACGTGAAGCATGCAGTCTGATCATGGCTTTGGTGTATTGATGTCTCACTTTCTACCTTGATGGTATCCAAGCACTAGGGAAACATTGGGATAATTGTGCGTTAGTGTAGCGGGAGATTATATAGAGAATTCAAAGGGGTGAGTTTCTTATTCTGCACAATCGAAAGAAGCCGAAATTCACAACAGACAGACAATCTAGAGGTTTGATTTGACACTAAACTTGATTTTTTTATGATATGAAATGCCTTTATCCTTCTGATTATGTTTGCCGAATCGATTGATATTAGGCTTATTTGATGGCGCGTCACTCACTCGCACACACTTCGACCCGGGTGCTATCGGCTCCGTCCTGCTGTGAGATGTTTACCGGATGTCATAACCTAAAAAGCTGAGAAGCATGGATCTTCTGTCTTGCCCTGAATGCCAGAGATCACACCATGTGCAGCTCACTGGCCCCGGATCAGCAATGCAACTGTACAGTTTCAAACGCCAGCGCTTCACTAAACACGGCTTTATTTTTGCAGCGAGTTGTTTGTAAAAGAGAGTGATATGAAATGCTCTGGCACGAAGAGATATGTAATTACATATTGAAGCGAGGCTGATGTGGTGCAACTCGGCACACAGACGTGTTAAACAGGGCATGGCTGTTTACAGTGCGGTGCGTACGGAGGAGTGTCGTGATGCAGGGATTTGATTAACCTTTTTTTTTTTTTTCCTTTTCTTTTCTTTTTATTGGGACACTTGCTCGTCAAAACAACTCATGATTTATTCATGGCTGGCTCAAACTCGGCTGCTACCCGCGGCTCGTCAGCTCCCTGTCCGACTGTGACAAAATATCAGTGGACTTGTTTTCTCTCTCTCTCTCTCTCTCTCTCTCTCTCTCTCTCCCTCTCTCTCTCTTTCGCTCTCGTTCTTTCTTTCGCTGTCCAAAGTATAAATTTGCAATTTAGAAAATGTCACCCCAAACCTCGCTGCTCTTTATTTTCACGATCCCATGGCTGTTAGAATCTTGTCAAACATTCCTACCTTGAATTGCGCTTCTTGTCGTTCATCGATAGCTTGTAATTTTCACCTTTTTTATAAAAAAAAATAATAATTTATGAAAAATAAATTGTATTAAAAGACATATCCTGTGGTCGTGGCACCACATGATTCAGAAGGCTTAGATTATTGTCCTGCATCAGGCAAAGAAACCAACTAAGGAGAACTCTAGGGATTGGGACTAAACAGCTATGTAACCTTAAAAAAAAATTTTTTTTTAATTCAGTGAGTCTGAAACAAAACGCTTCAATTTGCTAGGAAGCATAAATAATGGACTGTAAAGCACGTATATGGAAAAGGTCATTTGGTCTGATGAGTATGGACTTACCCTGTTCCAGAGTGATGGGCGCATCAGTGAAAGAAGAGATGCAGATGACGTGATGCACACATCATACTGTACCTCGTGCCTACCGTACAAGCCTGTTGACGCAGTGTTATGACCTGCGGTTGCTTCTGTTGTGCCCAAAAAATGAGGTGACCTGAATTATTTTATTTTTCTTCCCTGATAGCACAAGCATATTCCAAGATGATGATGATGCCAGGATTCGATTTSTGAAAGAGTGCTTCAGGGAGCACAAGACATCATCGTAACCCTGATGAGAATATCTGTCCTGTGCTGCAGAAGGCTTTGCACAGCGGTCCGACTCCCCCATCATCAACACAAGATCTTGGAGAGAAATTAACGCAACGCTTGACGGAAATAAATGTTTGTGCCATTGCGTAAGCTTATCGAAAAGATGCCACAGCCTTAATCAAAGCAAATGGCAGCGCGATGAAATATTAGTGCGTGAGACTTTTTTTTTCCTCCTGGCAGAGCAGTGTATAATTAATAAGGAATTCTTCTGTTGTGCAAAAGTAGTCTGCGAGAAGAAAGCGTTGGTTGCTATGTAACASCAAAATAAAAGATTAGAAAAATCTAACTTTGCATGGATAGAGCAACATTTGTACAAAAGGAATGGACAAAARAAATCCAACAGAAGTAGAAAATCCAATATGGCTGACGTTAACATCACAGTATCTGTAGAACTCCGCATGATCCCAAATGTCGGAGAAAAGTGGCATTGTGTTTCTTTAATGTTGCATTATTGCGGATATACAGTCCAGACGTCCAGCTTTGCCTAATAGGTGGTGCCAGAGGAGTTGTGGGAAATTTAATAAAGTTGATTAACCCCTTAATAATTTTCGCCAATTAACTGTCAATCGAAACATCAAAGCAATGTAACCTTGCATTATACAGTACTGTATGTTCCATATCTTAAGTAAACTCAAAGCTAGGATTGTTCTTTTAATTATTAGACATTAAGTATTTGAATGCTGGAATTGCCGAAACAGATCAAAGTACGCTGTTACACCTACTCATGGCTGAACTTTTTATTTCTCTTCTGAGCATCCAGTATCAAGAATTCAACAGCACAATGGTACAGAACAAGACGAAATAACACACTCTAATACACCAAGACGTTTTTTTTTTTAATTCTTGAAATCCATTCATCCCGATACTTTTGAAAAACTTTTTTCCTTAAGTTCARTAATTCTGATATACAGTAGCTTTATGAGTTTGTCAGAATTAAAAACTGTTTYGTTGAATGGCAAAACTCTCTAAAGCCCTTTCATCAGCACTTCAGATATCCTTGAAAGTCCAGGAATGTCATTTTAAATCATGTATATGAGCTATGGTGGGCATAATTGCACGCCAAAAAAACATAATTAAAGATAACAATGGTTGTATAAAGTGGGAGCAATTTTCAAATACCTTTTCAGGATTTTATGTGATTTAGAAACCAGGGCAAGRCTCAGAAATCACCAGGTCTCAGACAAAACTCCTTCGAACAAGTATGAGAGAACACTTTTGGGATGTAATGCTTCCGAGTTTCCAAGTCTCAAGTGTCCAAAGTTTGGCCCTCGTGCTTTATTTAGCAGAGCGGCCGCGAGCTGCCTTTACATCGGCAGAGCAGGTGAAAAAGAGAAAAACTGCAAAGCGGAGAATGTGAGCGCTTGTCAGTGCACTGTGTGCGTTAGACGCTTCAGTAGTTGATGAAATGTCAAAAGAAGCTCTGAAAGGCAAACTCGCCTGAACCGTGCCTTTCATCAAGGTCTGTGTTCTCTGTTTCAGAGCTAGACCGGCTTTAACGTACCGCTCAGATCAGAGTTTTCAAACATGACACTAGCTGTATAGCTAGTAAATCCCTTTTCTTTTCTTAAGTGCTTATCTATTTAAATTCCTTTTCTTTCGTCCGCAGCGGTAACGTGCCCTGCTCCACCCCGAATCTCCAACGGCGAGGTGGAGGGCTCTGTCTTCCATTGGGGCACCAGTGTTAGCTACGGCTGCCTGAGCGGCTATGAGCTCTCCTTTCCTGCAACCCTTACCTGCGTGGGCCAGGGATCCTGGAGCGGTGATGTGCCGCTGTGCATGCGTGAGTAGATCTCCACATTTAACCTTCTCTATCATAATGCTTATCTCATTGCGTCACTGCTGGCTCACCCTCCACCACTTCAGGGTATATCCTCATTAAACCACCTGCAGCCACCATTGTCTACACCACAGCACATTCCCCAGCACTCCTATTAGCTAACTCATTCTCCACTCTTAGCCACTCTCCAGTTTGAGCCACAATTAGCTCGTTCTTCAAACTTAACATCTTCCTCAACATTATTAGCTAGCGCATTCTCAGCATCTTCTTTAACTCCTGGCTATGGTTAAAACACCGTAGCTCGTTTTAAATTGTTGTCARTTTCATTCTCKATTGTTAGCTAACTCATTCKCAWTTGATGCCTAGCTCGCCATTCATTGTTAGCGAGGTTATTCTTCAGAATTAGCTAAAGCATTCTACACTGCTTACCATTTTATTTACCACCATCAGCTCATTACTCACTATTAAAACTTCATTATTTTAATAAATGCTAATTTATCATTAGCTAAATCATTGTCTGCTTCTARGAATCTTAKTCTCCATTATTAGACAMCTGTTTCTTCATAGTTAGCTAGTTAAGTCTCCATTGTTCACTAGCTTGTTGCTTGTTGTTAGCTAGCTCATGCTGCATTAGTAGATAGTTCCCTCCTAATCTGTAGCTAGTCARTTCTCCACTGGTAGCTAGTTCATTCTGCATTATCACCTAGCTTAGCTTGTCATCTATTTGTTAGCACTAGATTGTTTATTTTCCATTGCTCACTAGATTGTTTACCTCTGTTAGCCAGTTTTTCACTTCTAAACAATTATGAATGTATTAAAAATATATATTGTTAGTTAAATTACTCCATCCTTCATTGCTAGCTAAGTAATTCTTCCTTGTGCTCTAGGTCATTTTGTATTGTTAGCTAGCTAGTTCATTCTCAGGCTTTAGCTATTATCTAGTTCATTCTCCATTATTAAGAACATATTTCTTTATTGTTAGCTTGTTAGCTTAATCATTCTGTGTTGTTTGCTAGCTATCATTATCACTTGATAGCTACTGTGCTTTATTCAGTATTGTTAGTCAGTTAATTCTTTATTCTCAGTAGTTAAACCTCAACCATCCGCCCATTCACTACTACTCGTTCCCCATCCTGGACTAGCCTAGCACATTAACTTAGATAGCTAGTTCATTCTCTGACTTTATCTTGTTAACGCTTCACTGTTAGCTAATTCATTCTTTATTATTAGTTAACTCATTCTGTGTTGTTCCTTAGCTCATTATCACTTGTTAGCTACTGTGGTTTATTCTGTATTGTTGGCTAGTTAATTCTTTATTTTTATTAGTTAAACCTCAACAACCAGTCTATTCCCTACTTTTCATTCCTCATCATTGACTAGCCTTGCACTTTAACTTCGCTAGCAAGTTAATTCTCCGACTTTATCTAGTTAACTCTTCACCATCAGCAAGTTCATTCTTTATTATTAAATAATAAATACCTTAATGTTAATGTTCTGGGTTATTCTGTATTGTTAGCTAGTTAATTGTCTATGTTCATTAGTTAGACTTCAACTATCAGCCTATTCATACATCATCATTGACTAGCCTTGCTCTTTTCATGCTATTGTTTTCATGCTATTAGCTAGCTGATTCTCGAAGCAATGCCGTTGTTGACATTTAATTTATGGCGCTTAATTTTCTCTTTATATCATGTAGTGACGTTCATTAGTGTAGCAATGCATTGTTTGTTTAATAAATAGCCTCACAGTGTGTAGAAATGCTCTAATTTGCAGTAAGTTATAGGTTAAGGTTGTTTAGGTTTATTTGCCATTGATGCTAATTAGCTGCCCTTGGTTAAAATGTCAGACGCGTGATTGCTCCGCACTCAGCATATTCCCTCTCTCAAGACGTCCTTCAGTTTCAAACAAACTCTATCACAGTCTTACTCAGCAGATCTGCGTTGCCCTAAGAGGCGCTCTGCATGCCCTGCATGACCCCGAGCGTGATGTCTTCACTCGCTGACGTGCCTCGACTGTGCAAACCTCAATTTGCAATTCGTTTAGAAAATAAGGCAGAGTCATATGGTGCCAAAAGCTGAAAGCAGTCATTCAGTGCTGATGAGGCTCAAATCACTCTGGGACATAAAAGTTTTAAAAGTTTTAAAAGAAAAAATAATACAGTAYGTGTATATTGTTTACTTTGTGATGTATTTGTTGATTCATGTGTTTCTGTGCTGGTTGTCGCTGTATTTCATTACTACAGTGAAAAGTTGTTTGTCAAACTGACAACACATTGTTATAGCTACAGTAGCACAGTCTCAATGATGTTTATTTTTAAAAAAACACACACACACATTTTAACAATCTCAAAAATGTGTGATACTAACAGTCAAGATTTTCTGTTAGCGCATGTAAACAAATCCGCCTCATTATTTTTTACACACTCTTCTCCAGTGATGGTGTCACATTAATGAGATCTCCAGCACAGAATTACTGAGGACATTGGCCTCAAAGTCCTAGTCTCATGTAGTTAGCATGAAGAGGTGTAACCCTGTGATGCTATTTTTACCGCAGGAACTGCCTACCGTAGTTCATACTGTTTGTAGATTACCCGACTTTCGTTTACATTTAGATACTACTGTTGCATTATATATAACGCTCTGTGAAATTAGCAGAGCGTTATATACGGTATGCTTTCAATGAAAACTACTTACCTAATATGTCCATATCTGCTTCTGTTGAAGGTTATATATATACAGCTACAAATATTATAATAATGATGCTAGTAGCGAAGGTAACAACAAATATAGYCACAAAAATGATCAATAGTTGATTTAAAGCACAAGTATAATAGTAATAGTGATCTAATTTACACTACAAATAGTATGAATTTAAACAGCCTAGGATCTGATTTAATCAAGAAGTAGAGCTAGGAATATTTAAAACTCATAGCTGTCTATAACTATAAGTTTAGCTAAAAAAATTAACATGCTAGTAGCTGATTTAAAGCAGAAGTACGGAAGTAACATATGAACATTAACATATGTTAGTTAATTTRCACACCAAATATAGATAAAAAATATAAGCTATTTTCTAGGAGCTGATTTAATTTTTTTTTTTAATAGTTTAGCTAGTAACTAATTTAAACTACAAATTTAACCACAAATATACTATCTGATTTAAATCACAATTGTAGCTATGAATATTAATAAGATATTACCTAATTTACCCATATATAGGTATGAATATACAGTAAACAAGCTAGTAGCTGATTTAAACCACAATTATAGGTATGCATATAACCACGCTGGTAGCTGATTTAAAGCAGAAGTATAGCTATGAACATTAACAGATGTTAGTTAATTTACACACAAAATATAGATAAAAAATAAGCTATTTTCTAGGAGCTGATTTAATCAAAAATATAGTTAGAAATATTTATGAGCTAGTAGCTAATTTAAACTACAAATTTAACCACAAATATAAATAGGCTACTATGATTTAAATCACAATTGTAGCTATGAATATTAATTCATTATTACCTATTTTACCCATATATAGGTATGAATATAGAGTAAACAAGCTAGTAGCTGATTTAAACCACAATTATACTGTAGGTATGCATATAACCAAGCTAGTAGCTGATTTAAACCACAATTATAGGTATGTATATAACCAAGCTGGTAGCTGATTTAAAAAGCAAGTTTAGCTACAAATATTAGCTAATATTAGATAACATTACAGTATCTACTACTGTAATTAACTTAAACCACAAGCATAGCCCCATTAACAAGTTAGTCGCTTATTTAAACCACAAATACTGTACGGTTAACAAAAATTAGCAAGCTAGTTGCTGACTTGTATATGAAAAATATTGGTACAAATATTAACAGTTAGCTATTTGCTAATTTCAACCACAAGTATAGCTGCAAATATTAACAAGTTAATAGCCGATTTAAAACAAAATTATAGCTAAGAATATAAACAATTTAGTAGATAATTTATATTCGTATGCTAGTTACTGATTTAAACCACAAATTTAGCCACAATTTTTTGCAACTTATAGCTAAGAATGTTGCAATTCTATCATGCAGCACAACACTAGTATGAAACTTTGGAAGTAAAAATCTTTGGCTCATGACCGTTTTTACTTTATTGTTTAAGAAATGAATAATGTGCCTCATTAGTGATTTACAAGATGAGAAGCATGTTGGTGTTAAGATGAAAGCTTTGAAAACTGATCTGTTTGAGAAGAGTGTACAGACTGAGGGACTAAAGCGCTGCCGCATCGCACTCTTCCGCTAGAAATGAATCGAGTGAATGATCCTACTGCACCGTTATCAGGTAGTTGAAATGGCATTCTGGATGCGGTAGGAAACCTTTAACCAAAGAAAGAATTCAAAGATAACATGTTAATTATAAAGATTAATATGCCGCTCGTTCCGTGTGGGTTTTTCCTTCAATTATACTTACACAAACTCCTAGTGAGCCAGCGGCACTGCGGCAAAAAGCCACAAGCACGGCGTCACGTTTTCCCCGAGCCACTAAGCTACCGTATTAAAATTAATATTCTGCCTTTGTTGTGTGGCGTTTCAGACATCTCAAAAGTGCTTTATTATTCATCAAGGAGGCTCGCTGACATTAGGGCTCTCTCAAGATCTGTTTGTTATGCACAACGTGGCATGGCCTGGAGCTGTTTACAATGTTTTCCTCCYCACTCCATACCAAACACACACACACACATGGAATAAAGGTTAGATCAGAATTGAGGCAGCGTACAGTAAGCACATCGCTGATTTTTATTCTTTTTCTTTTTCTCTTTTTTTCGGCGTAGGCGGATTTGGCCCCTGACACGTTCWAAACGTGCGCAGAATGAGCAGGGACGGGTCTCGTTTGCGTGTTATGACTCTCTTCCTCCTCACATTTGTGTATTTATCCCTTGTTCTTTTACCCTCCTGCCACAAAAAAAAAAATATTCTCCCAGAGGAGGAATGAAGACTATCACATGGATAAAGTAATGCTGAATATAGTTCTCCTGTAAGAAATATATATTTATTTAGCTGTTATGAATTTCAATTCCGGCTGTCACTGACTTTACACCTTGTTTGTATCGAGGGCTTGAATATCTCATGTTTTGAGACACAATTTGACACATTTATCCTGTTATATTTAGCAGGGTGGGATTGTCCATAAAACAAATCTCAAGATGCAGCTTCTTTGGGAGTTGCAGCTTTACCTCAGACTGAGACTGGAGACTCCTTCCATCGATGTTACTTAAACGTTTCTGTACATAGGAAAAAATGATATGCTTTTTCRAGCTATTCAGATTATCGGAACTGTTCGAACATCTTTAAGATAAAGAGAAGTTTCCGCTCCATTTTAGCTAATTGGCGAAATACTTTCATTTCTCATAAGATCTAAGTGTCTTATTAATTTATCTTGTCTTGTGTTCTTTGACCATATTTTATATTATTTTAACACGTAATTAATGTTATCTTACCTTAGCTTATATTATCTCGACTAAACTTGCCTTGGTGGCACGGTGGCGTACTGTAATGGTTAGCAGTGTTGTCTTGCACCTGCAGGGTCGAGAGTTTAATTCCCACCTCGGGGTCTGTGTGTGTGAAGTTTGCATGTTCTCCCCGARCTTGGTGGGTTTCCTCCAGGTACTCTAGTTTTCTCCCACAGACCAAAGACATGCAGATTAGGTTAAAGGGTGTTCCCAATTTGCCTGTAGTAGTGTGTGTGTGCACTGGATTGGCTCTCTGTCCGGGGTGTACCCTGCCTCATGCTGGGATAAGCTCCAGGCCCCCCATGACCCTGTATCAGGATAAGGAAAAGCGGTATAGAAGATGAATGAATGAAAAATATTGCTTTATTTTATCTTATCTCATCCTAGCTGGTCTTATCTCAACTACCTCATCTTTACCTGTCTTATCCTATTTCATCTTATCATGTTTTTTTTTTGTGTCTTATCATGGCTTTTTTTTTTATCTCACCTTATCTTGTCTCATCTTATCTCTTTTGATTTTGTCTTGTCACTTTACCTCATCTTATGTTATCTTGGCATATTTTTAGATTATCTCATCTTATCTTGCTTTATTTTATCTTGCCTTGCCTTTTCCTGTTATATCTTATTTTGTTTTGTTTTGCTTTTTAACTTGTCTTATCTTCTTAACTTGTTTCATTTTCTTCCATTTTATCTTCTCTTTTCTTGGCTTTTTAAATATGATCTCATCTTGTCTCATTGCCCTATCTCATCTTATCTTTCCTTATTTGCTTTATTTCATATTATCTTTATTTTATGTCTTATCTTATTTCATCTTATTATGTGTTATTTATTTCATCTTGTCTCATATTATTCTCATATTATTTAATCTTATCCTATTTTCTTTAATCATATATATTGTCTGATGTTGGCTTTTTTATTTTTATAATGTTTTTTTACAACTTGCCCTATCTCATCTTAGAATTTCTTATCTTTCCTTATCTSATATCATCTTGTCCCATGTTCTAGTTCATCTTATCAACTTAGTTCATCTTGCGTTATTTTTACTGTTTTTATTTTATATAATCTTATTTCATTTTCTTTCTTACTTTGTATCTTGTCTTGTCTTGGCTGTTTTTATTATTATTATTCTATCTCATCTTGTGTAATTTCTTGTTTTTTATATATATATAATTCTAATACATCATGTGTTGTGTTGTCTTTTTATTTTTCTTATTTCAGCTTATATCTTATATTATCGCATCTTATATTATACCGACCTTATCTTACCTTATTTTGCCAAGTTTTGGAAAATTCGCTGTTGCATTGTTGCAATATTTGATCTTTAATAATGAAAAAAATATGTAATGAAAATCCAGAAGCAAAGCAAGCAGAAGACGGTTTAAAGTAACACAGCGTCTCTTTAATCCCTTCACCATGCAGATGGCTCGGACTGATCTCCGGTTTAGAGACTGTTAGTATTTAACGGCTCGGTGCCAACACATAAGCCTGCGACTCAACACTCAACCTTCTGAGGCTCTAAGCTTCATCTTCCTTTATTCCGCTTTGTGAAATATAGATCAGAGAGCGAGGGAGCGGACACGGGCCTTTGCCCTCTGCGCTCATTTACAGCAGGATCATTACGGCCGAGTTATATTCGCTCGAGCCGACCTACGCGTTGACGGTTAAATATCACAACCCTGACCCTTTAACTGCGACTCTTATGCCGAGTGCTTTTGCCCTTTGATCATTTTACATACAGTACRAAAAATATATTTCACTCTTGCCGTGAGCTGGCCGTCAGGTTTCCATCGCGATTTTTTCCCCTGACATTCTCGGCACCAATTGGGCGTGTAAAAGCAGCGACCATGCGTGTACCTAACCCATCAGTGAACCCAGACTTGTAATTAAATTCTTTATCGATGCTTTGAAAAGGAAATCGAAAATGATAAGGTCATCGCATCGCAGGAGTAATGACCGGGTGAGGACACTGAGCCAGGGCTCGCTGATTTTTTTTTTTTTTTTGTAATCCTCTTTTTTATATCCTTGAGAATCGTGCAGTGTGAAACCTTTCTGAAGTTTAATAATTAACTCTACTTCATTTACTCACTTCTTTTATGTCTCGCTGCCTTGAAAAAGCTTTTTATCTGCACATCGTGTTAAAATTTCCATCCGTAACACCTGACTGAACGAGCAAATTCTGTATTTTTGGTCTATACGGTGTTAAGACTCAGTGTTGTGCTGTTACGGGAAAATAATCAGCAACACCAGTGTGTGATGATTTTCCTACTTGCTTCGTGTCGTCAAGTCTTTTGTTCCTACTTCACCATGGTGATCTAACAACCATTAAACCGAATCGCGTTATTACTCTGTACGTTATCATCGATTTGCAGCTGACGTTTTCCACCCACCCAGAACTCAGCACCGACGTCTCTATTATTTTACAGCCAGGTTCTGCGGCGACCCAGGAATCCCGGCGCAAGCCAAGAGAGAAGGCCAGAGTTTCATCTTCAAGTCCGAGGTGTTGTACAGCTGCAGCGCCCCCTACGTGCTGGTGGGCTCGTCTACGCGTGTGTGCCAGGCCGACGGCACGTGGAGCGGCTCCCAGCCTCGATGTATAGGTGATAGATCACATTATACCACATTACACACACTGTGCGTGGAGCAGATATAAACCCCTCCATCTTTAAAGGTCAACGAGGCAATGCGTTCTGTTTTTAGAGTCGTTCTCACCGTGTTGAATAACAGGCATGGCGTTATTTAATAACCTTTTGCTTCTGCCCACGTTCCACTGATATTAATATTATTCATAGCTCAGACCAGAGCAGAACATACAATCATATTTATTTACACTCACTTTTTCTATAGACTTATAATGCAACTCACTGTACATGAAATAACAAACAGATTGGAGGAACACTGTTGAGGGTTCCCACAGAGGGAGCTGATGATTAACATGTCTGATCAAGATGATGATGATGAACATGTTTGATGAAGATGATGATGATGTTTGATGATGATGATGAACATGTTTGATGTTGATGATGATGATGAACATGCTTGATGTTGATGATGATGATGATGATGATGATGTCCATAGAACCGACCAAGACAACGTGTGAGAACCCTGGAACTCCTGAATACGGTTCTCTGAATGCAAGCCTGGGCTTCAAGGTAAGACAGCTGACCTGGCACACACTCCAATAGCACACACTCCTCTAACACATTCCAATAACACACACTCCAATAACACACATTCCAATAACACACACTCCAATAACACACACTGCTCTAACACACACTCGTCTAACACACACTCGTCTAACACACACTCGTCTAATACACACTCCAATAACACACACTCCTCTAACACACACTCATCTTACACACACTC
>QMIH01000430.1:317535-329786 GCA_003987875.1 Clarias batrachus | reverse complement strand
TGTGTGTGTGTTTGACTGCTTCCATAAATACAGTTTCTCTCTCTCTCTCTGATAACTGCGATGAGGACGATGTATATACTGGGTGTTTCTTAAATAAAGCTTGCTGCCATATTGCCATAAAAGCACGAGAGTGAAATTAAACTCCATAAAGCATAAGGAAAGCGCTGCTGTTTGTTTCCGCGCAGCAATCTATACATTATATCACGCGAGCAATAAAACATTTTACATTTTTATGGTGTGATAGAGTAACCACTACAAAGCTGATTATTTCCCTGTAACATCTGATCAAATAAAAAACCAACTCGAGACCGCGTCTCATAATTATGACTTATCTCAAGTGTTTCGGGGGAGGGGGGGGTTACTTTACACCGCGCAACCAAAAGCTAAGGTAACTTGGTTTCATTTACTTACTCTCTCATCGTCTATACCGCTATATTTTGTATACAGGGTCGCGGGGGGTCTGGAGCCTATCCCAGGAGACTTAGGGTTCCAATCCATCGCAGGGCACACACACACTTATACACTCATTAACACACTAAGGGCAATTTGGGATCGCCAATTAGCCTAACCTACATGTCTTTGGACTGTGGGAGGAAACCGGAGTACCCGGAGGAAACCCACCAAGCACGGGGAGAACATGCAAACTCCATGCACACAGAGACGGGAAACGAACCTGGCTGGGAATCGAACCCGGTCCTTGGAGGTGCAGGGCGACCGTGCTATCCACTACACCACCGTGCCACCGGGGTCAAAAAACTTTACAAAGGCTGTAAGGAGACAAAGACCAGCCGAGTACTCAGTGGTTAAGGCATTGGACTCTGGTCCAGAAGTTCAATGTCCAAGTTCGAACCCCACCAACACCAAGTTGCCCCTGCGGGCCCTTGAGCAAGGCCCTTAACCCTTTAACTGCTCACATGTATAAGAAGATAAATCTGGATAAGGGTGTCTGCCAAATACTTTAAATGGGAAAGTGCATTTATGCAGGTTGTTCTACTTCGTAGCCACGTCCCTGTCGCATCCATCATGTTGTCACCAGTTTCCTATTGGGCGCGTGATCACATGCTCACCGGATCCAAAGAGTCCAACCGGAGTTACAGTATTTCTAGGTCCGGTCAGCTCAAGAGACACTTTTGCCATCACGCTCTTACTTGCCATCGTGTCCAGCAGTTGGTATGTGCAACATTCAGTGCTTTTCATCACAAATGAAGTTAGGAATCAGATCCAGTATTTATACTAAATTCTCTGAACATGACATAGACATTACGCTCATAACCTGGCGCATAGGAACATAACATGAACTTAATGCATGAAAGTCTTTTTCAACATAGCGTGGACCTACCGTGGTCAAGCCTGCAGGGGGCGCCGTGAGAACTCGTAGCAGCAACGCAGCGACAACTCGGTCAGAAGTCTTTCTCATCTACAGCATGCTTGTAGTACACCGATGTAGTCACTAGGAGGTGCTAGGTATGCGTTAGTTTGTCAGTGAGGTCTTGGCCTATTTCAGACCGTGTTAAAAATAATAAACAAATAAATAAATAAATAAATAAACTTGCCAGCTCCACGTCAAGAGAGACAATAGTACTGCACGTCCTTACACGTTGTACACGTTCTTTCACCCAAATTCTCCGGACGTCGCGGGAACGTGGGGTTCGACTTTTGTCGCCGGCTCTATGAAGGTGAGTCAATAATTATCCGCACTCTGGCTGTAGAATTCATTTTTCTACAAGWCAAATGCATCATTTTTCAGCATAATCCCCTCGCTTCTCGATACATTGTCTACAAGCTCTCGTATTCCCTCATTAAAAAATGATCTAGTGTGATCTGCGAGCCACGAATGCACTGCTCTCCTCACTTCTTCATCTCAAGTGACTCTTCATCCTCGTAGGGCCGCTTTCCGGGGACCGAACAGGTGATGGAGTGAGAACGGGACTATATGGAGCATGCTTTAAAACCTCAAAATGAAGTTTCATGCCACCCTTGGATAGCTCGGATAGTTTAGGTTTCAGCTCTTCAATAAGCGTCTCCCTGTAACGAGCACTGTTGATTGTTGAACTGTTTCTCCTGATGGTGTTCCAATACTTCTGGCCCTTGAGAATCACAGACAACTGTAAGCGTTGATGGATTCTCCAGCTGATTTTTGACTTTTGAACTTTTTCTCCATTGTCGATCTATAAAGTTTCTGTTCTATGCTCTGCCGTTTACTCTCAGGCTCGAAGTGATGAACCAGTAACCGGTCTCGTCACCAGTGCTGGTTCTCTCGGTCCAAATTTTGTTTGCAGATACCCGAACGCTTTCTCCATACTGTGCACAAAATCTTGGMTAAATAACAACACCAGGAACACCCTCAGATCKCCAAAAATACKCGAATCACGGCACTCTGATCTTCTTTCATGCAAATCACAAGTGGACCGAACATTGTTYCGTAGCTTTGAATGGAAAGCGCTGATAAGACCAACAGAAGCTTTAATCTAATGGGAGTGCAGATCATTTTTGACTTACCTTAGTACAAAATAAGTTTCTCCTTTTTTGTTTTACTTGTTTTTTTCACGTACGTTCTAGCAGCATCACGTGCTTCTCTATCATCCTGAAGATCTGTCCAACGATCCGGATCCCCTGTGAACGAGCTGTTGCTATAGGAACCGTGATGTACTTGAATGGACGCAACAGTATACTGTACAGCAGAGCGGCGATTTGCAGCGTCACTACTGTCAGACCTGCTGTTCTGGGAAATTAATCAGCTTCGATCCGATCAGTCGGAATCGAGAACTCGGCGGCGCTGAGCAAAGCTATTAAACGAAGAGAATTAGCGGTTCCTTATCAGTGATTTGCGAGGCATCCTGAACGGCCTCGTCGCCCCAGGCTCTGCTGAGTCACGGCTTAGAAGAGCGCTGGAGGGCGTATGAGGGAAGGTAAAGTAAGGGGGGGAAAAAAACGCCAAAGCCTGTTTGCAGAAAAATTTTAAAAAGAAGACAACAGTATGGGATGGGTGGGGTGTGGGGGCAGCGAGGTGTACTATACATCATTAGTGGCTGGAGCTGGATAACAACGAGACGTGWGCTGTAATGGGATACGGAGCACTTTTAATAACAGGGACGATCCACCGCGAGATGCTGATGAGCGTAAAAGCTACGACGTAAATCACTTCTCGCTGATTACACGCATCCGTTTACGCCGCGCTGTCACGCAGGCGGTGATGGGATTTGTTTACGCCCTGTGATACTGTGGTACGGTACAGGTGTACTCTCTCTCTCTCTCTCTCTCTCATCAACTGTCTGCTGTGTCTACTGTAAATGTGCTACATGCATGGAATATACCGTGTAATTCTGTAAACAGACAGGATTACGTCCTACACAAACCACTACACATACTCAGCAGTGTAGTAGAAGCCATGATGCTGTCCAGACCAATGCAAATCCACTGGATACGAGCAAACCGAGTGCGATAACCCTGAACAGCAGCCGAGTAATAACCAGAGCGTAGTGTGCGCGAGCAGAACGCGCGGTTATTGCCGTGTCATAAAGGTGACGTATCGGAAGGGCGCCGAGGAGCCCGACCGCCCCGGGGAGGGAGAAGCTGTTAGTGAGACTTGTGGAAGCGACCTCAGCCTGGCTCTCGCTTTTTCGCCAGACTGTGTTAGTCATGAAGACGGCTAGGAACATGCAGGGTGGTGGGAGGCAAGGGACCCGAGAGCTCATCTGGGCAAGTGTTTGATGTGATGCCGTGGGGAAGCCGAGCGTAATAGACCGTCTCGGCATGTGCGCTAGTGTGTGTGTGTGTGTGTGTTGTGTGAGATGCTAGTGGAGTGGATTGGTGGTTTAAATAACGGCTCGCTGATTTATATAAAACACAATATGGCTGTCGTTGCATTTTAATAAGAACAGCTCCCGGTGCTGATTGTTTTTCATTCATTCATCTTCTACAGTATATCACTTCTCCTGTATAGAGGGTGGGGAGGGGCCTGGAGCCTATCCCAGGAAACATGGTACATCCTGGTGCCAATCCATCACAGGGCAAACACACACACACACATACACACACATACTACGGGCAATTTGCAGCCTAATCTGCATGTCTCTGGACTGTGGGAGAACATGTAAACCGTTTGCACRCAGACCCCAGCGCGGGAGTCGAACCATCAGCCGTAAAACCGCCCTGATTGCATTTCACGAAGCGGTAAAGTGATGTGAGGACGACGAAGGGGTTTGCTTTTCAGTACAATGCAGTAAGAAAGCAAATGCAGTAGAACAGACCTTTCCAAACTTATCAAGGCTGCCAGCTGATTTGAAATGTGACATTTTTCTGCATCACAAACCACCTGGACCTTTAATCACAACGATGAAGATAAATAAAGAATATCACGTCGTTTCAATCCCATGCGTTTGTTTGTTTTTATTAGTTCTGTTTACTTTTAAACTGGAAATGCTTTATGTGAATTTTTAATCTAATTACCAAATTGAAAACTGAAAATGTCTTATTTGTTCTAAAGCAGCCATCCTTAACCACCGAGTTTGTACCGTGCAAACATATATGTTTTTTTTTTTTTCCATTTTATCGACTATAGGAGGGTTTTATTTTGAAAGATGATCAGATCATCTCTTGTTCGCGTCCCTCTGTACCTCTTTCCCACTCTTCTCTCTGGCTCGGTTTTGACGCATGATAAAATTAAGCTAACGTTTCAAGATAACTCTGGCTAAAATGAGTGAAAAAAACGTCCCTGGAGAGCTTCTTTGAAAAAGCGAAACTACCCAATGATGAGACAATAAAGCTCAAGGCTCACACCGATTCTGTGTTATTGTACGTTATATTAATTATACACTTTAGCATGCTATGTTACAAGCGCGTGATGGCCGGTTTATTTAAAATTGTTTCACATAAAACTGGTCCGTGGTGCAAAAAAAGWTGAAGACGTGTGATCTAAATGACCTGCAGTACTCTTCTAGCCCACTAGGGGAGCTCACACGTTGGGAATYGCTGCTGTAGAATCACCGCTAGTGTTTGTTCCGTCTCTAGCAGGATCATTCAGATGCTTTCTTAAATAATAAAAATTTTTAAAAAGTTAAAAAGTTTTTTGTTTTTTTTTTGGATCAAATCAAAGGAAAAATAATGAGTATTTATGCTTTTTTTTTTCATCTCTAATTTTGGCTAAATGTTGTTTTTCCATTGCGATCACGCTTCGTCAGTCAAAATACAAACCTTGAAAAACTTGAAAATAGCTTCCCATCCTTTCATCTCCGCGCATATTTTTACGCTCGAGTTCGCTAAGATCCGTGAAGAATTTCACTCGTTTTTTTTTTTTTGCTTTAATACTCCTTGATTCGCACCCATTTACACAAAGCCCGTAGTGGGACGTAGTTAGCATGCACGAGGACTACCGCGCTTGAACGGCACATTAAAACAGCATAAACATGCGCTTAATTATTTACGAGGATGTTCATGATGTTCAAGTTGTAACAAGCTTTTACGAGCGCTAAGCTCCGGTGTTAGCGAGTAAGCATTGCTAGGGGAAAAAATGGCCGCTTGAAGGTAATTTTACCGTTATAAACATGCAGTATCTGATTTATCAGAGTGAGTGAGATTTTTGTAAGGGGCTATTCGACCTGCTCATTAGGGATTTATGTTTATCGCCTTTACTAGGAATTAAACTCGAACGTGGAAAAAGGTTCTCGTTTGTTTGTTAATTTTTTTTTTTCCCTGAATCAAAGAGTCTATAAAATGTCAAGGCTCAGGGTTACTGATCAGCAGGTTGCTGGTTCAAACCCCCAGCTCCATCAAATTGCCCGGGCCCTTGAGCAAGGCCCTTAACCCTATCATGGCCRATCCCGCGTTTTGACTCCAGCTTCGTACCTGGGACATGCGAAGACAAGAATTTCACTGTACTGTAAYGTTGATGTGATAAAGAACGTAAACACAATCATTCTTGGAACATACCAGGAATCTTTTTTTTTTTTTTTGCCCATGTCATCACTCATGTTGCCGAGGCCACAACTTAAAACCATTATTTAAATTTTTAAAGGTTATTCGTACGAGTAAGAGTTTTGAAAAAATATTTCTTTTTCCAAACGACCGCCCGCACCTTTAACGTCGACCCGATGACCCGTACCTGAGCCGATAATTAAGCAAATGTGCATTCGCCTCAGCATTTCTCTGTTTTTCCTTGCAGTAATCCTCCATGCCCTGTCTCGCTCGCTTCAAGCACCGAAGCTGAATCCTAAGTGCGCATTATTAATGCCGTGCAGCGTTCTCTTAAAGTGCAAGACCTCCGAAGCTACAATCAGTTTCCTTCTGACACTTTTACTCTCTCTTCCTTTTTTTCAATTTTTTTTTTTTCTTTTTTAAAGAGTGGCTCTTTTCGAGAAGCAGCATGAATGCGTTCGTTCTCAGCGCCGTCCTTCAACTCGAGTGCTTGTTTTTGATAACTAGTCTGTTTTTCTTTTCCTTCGTTCTTCCTGAACTCCAGGTTTCGGCCGAGCATGAAGGAGGTCCCTACATGTTCCAAGGATACATCCAAGGCCGGGATTACGGACAGTTCGGGTTACAGAGACAAGGTGCTTGTTATGAAGTAGATGGCTTGTTCCGGTTTAGCGTTGATTTGGTTTTCATTTGTCCTTGTCATGGAAAATAAAAAAAAATCTTTATCATCATGTCAATACAATTAAGCTGCGTTAAGAGATTTCCAAAGTGCGGAAACGTCTAGTATAATGCGACGTGGTCTAATAGGTAATGTAACGTTTTCTATAATAAAAAAATAATAGTAACAAAAGCTCAACATTATCAGAGAGAATTCTATGCAATTTTTCCTATAACATGACCACACTGAATCATAATAAAGTGTACATTATGCTAATAAAACCATATGCAGAATGATTCCACGACCCCCATAATGTCTCCGTTACGATGTTACCGGATGATTGCGGCTGTACGTAACGGATTTTTTTTTTTTCCCTGCACCTGAAGTCACCCTGAACGTTTGCTGTCCTGCAGGTCAGAACATCACTGAGACGACGAGAAGCTCCGAGGCGCCGCCCGGGACCAACAGCAGCTCCGTGGCCGTGGCGATCCTCGTGCCTTTTTTCGCTCTGATATTCGCAGGGTTCGGATTCTATCTCTACAAACAGAGGTACKTATGTGCACTTATCGGGTTAAACGGTTCGAGCGGAGGAGGCGTGATTTGTGTTTTTTAATCATGAAGATATGCAGAGAGTTATCCGGAGGGCTTCAGGCTTACTGACGCTATAATAGACGCGAAGAAGCGGCGCTCTAAAGCAAAGCGTGCGTCACGCGTAAGCCTGCGCCGATGTTAGAGCCATGATGTCGCAGATCAGATCTGAGCTTTAAATTGGSTTAGTTTTTGGTTGAAGTTGAAGGGGTTGCAGGCATGACATGAGTACAGATAAAGACTTAGATAATGTAAATACACATAAACCAAGAAAAGCAGGAATTAAAATCAGAGCATGAACGAACAGACGCAGGAACRKAGARGCAAACGGGTGACGATGTTAAATAAGACTCATAKGAAGCAAAAAAAARTGAACAGGATGAATTACTGCACTTTAATAGGACGTAATAATAATTTGTAAATAACGAGCATCCAGTTATTGAATGAGCTTTCGGCAGTGGTGGCTCACGGAGTTAAGGCACTTAGTTACTGATCAGAACATAAGYGGTTCAAGCCYCCACCRCCYGCTCCATGCACAACTTGYCGTAGGTTTTACAGAGGACGCCCTCCCTGATGCAACTCTCCCAGTTTATCCGGTATCTTAAGACCGGAAGTGAATCCAGTGGCTGGGGTTTGGGCATCGGCTGGGAATCGAACCCATGGTTTCCGTATGACAGACGAGAACTGAGCCACCACTGAGTCACCAATGCCCTTCTGAGCTTACGTTTCTTTACTCTAAATGTAATTGATATTAAATAGACTATTCATATACATATAGTCTGCCTAATAATAATAATAATAATAATAAAGATAATTTTATAAAAATAAAGATCTTTAGGAATTTAAAGACAATTAAAGACAATTTAGATACACTATCAATATCATGTATTAATATTAATTAATATCAAATTCTATGCTCATTACCATATACTGATAAGATCATATCATCAGTATATAGTGGTATCAGTTGTTGTTTTAATATACTGCAAAAGTGCAAAAGTCTTGACCCCCCCCCCCCCCCCCTCAATTCTTCATTTCAAATTAAATGAAATGATGCAGATGTACTAGAAGAAATGTTTTACTGTGAGGCTGCAAAGTGCCTAAAGATACAATTCTTTTTTTTTAAATTATTTGTTTATGTAACATCCTAAGCAGCGACCTCATTTCCCCTCTCGTCTGTTCCAACCACTCAGCATTTTCAGCATCAGCAGTGTACTAATCACCATCCTGATCGTCCGTCATCGTCTGCACTYGTTCCTCGCTGGTTCATGCCTTAAGTTAGATATTTTTTACACTTGAATCATTCATAGGTCCCTATGTGGCATAGAAAAAAATACAGTATATTTATTTATATATATATTCCTCTGAAACTGCTCAGGTACAGTACAGAGACTGTAGTGAAAATGAGAGACAGAAAAAGTCCTTCAGGAAGCCTGGAGAAGTGTTCCTCAAGAGTGCATTAAAAATACAAGAAAGTCTGGCTCTTTGAAAGCAAAAGATGAAGAAACCAGGGGGGGGGCTCAAGACTTTTGCACAGTACTGTACAGTATATTCAATATTTTATTTCAGTAATATGAAATTGCTGAGGTGCTCATGTCGACAGGGTAATGCACGGTGGAGGACGGCACGGCGTGTAGTCCTGAAACACGGACATTGTGTTTTTTTCGTCATGTGTCGAGCCTGAASGCTGTTGTTAAACCTGTGATGTTCCGGCTTACGTGTGTTCTGTGAGTCCCGTGAAAGTTATTAGACAGATCGCATGTGTGCAATTATAATGTCTGGAGGCTTGATGAGATGAGAGGGACAATTCGCTGTTCTCCGTGTCTGATCGTGGTTCTTGCTCTGCGCTTTCAGGAGGACGGACAAAGCCGAGTTCTCGGGCTGCTCCGCGCATGAAAACAGCAACGGCCAGGCCACGTTCGAGAACCCCATGTACAACACCAACACCAAAAGCATCGAGGGCAAAGTGGTGCGGTTCGACCCCAGCCTCAACACCGTCTGCACCATGGTTTGACGTGAACTCCTCCTCTTCCTCTTCCTCCTCCTCCTCCTCCTCCAGATTAGCATTCTGTTCTGTTGTATTTTCCGACTTGACGAAGGTTGCACAGGTTCATGGAGAAAGACTCAAGCACAGTCTGAGGAGCCAATACAGTTTCCCATACAGTATAAACCACATGCTTTAAGCTCGGCGTGGATCTGCAAGGGTGGGACGGCCTGCTTCACATTTCGAGTGGAGTGTTTTTTCGGTTGTGTAACTCACTCTAAGAGTGTCCTTGATTTTTTTTTTTTTTAGCGTTTTTTGAAAAAAAAAAAAAATCCTGAGGAGGCTTCATGGAAATCCTGGAACGTTCCAGGTTTTTTTTTTTTTTTTTTTCGCGAGCCTTTCTCAGAATGCTGCACAGTGCGAGTTTGCATCATCGCGTGTATATTGGTTTCTCGACACGGCTTCGCTTCGTGGCTTTCGCGCCCTCGCCGCCCTCCTGCAGATCACAGCAGAACAGGTTACGAGGACATGGTTAGAATATGATGGAGTGGCCTTTTTGTTCTCCATTTTTGCTTCCTAGAACATTGTAGTACATTTTCTTGCTTTGTCCTAATAASCTATGAAAAGGTTCCCTTAACTGATGGGATGCAACACATTTAACACTTTTATTTACATGAAAGAATTTTATTTTAATCCTAATAACCAGGATTTGCACCATTATAGAGTAGAATTGCATTAGCATTAGCATTATTGAACATGTTTTGGAACTGAGACTGAAGTAAGTTCTAAAAATTTTTCATCTAGAAACTTTAGTAATTTATTTGCGTTTACCTTTTTTTTTTTTGTTTGTTTAAGTTGTAAGATTCCAATAATTAATCAGAACCGAGAATTTCGCAGCACTGTGATATAAAGTCAGTTAAAGGAACCTCAAAGTAACCCTGCATTAGCCTTGTGTTTGTGTTTGTTTTACTAATCCCATCTCTAAAGACTGTACTTTGTGTTAAATTAAATCATTTCTAACTTTTTTTTAACGATAAAACGGTCGAGTGTGCCATTAACAGCGCCTTGTAAAAATACTCCAGCTATGAAAAGGATTTATTTTCTGGAAAGAAATAAGATATTTATTTATCGAAGTCATGTATCGACTATATCTTCAGAAGAGATGTAACGGCTGCCAAATGTCGCCATTGTCGCGTCGCTGCTACGTTCGGCTTCTCAGTGCCCGGACCCACATCGTGCTTTTGCTACTGTTCATTTTTTTTCTTCTTCTTCCTTTCACTTTCTCAGTCGCTTTAATCGTGGACGTTGGAGAAGATTCCGTTCCGTTCGACTATTGGCTCCTTCGGGTGGATCCACCTGCTTTGTATATAATATTCATATCAAATGTACAGATATTTAAAGTTTTTTGAAAAAGAGATCTATTTTTGTGACAAATACCACTTTGTAAGAAAAGAAATAATGATAATACAAGATTACATAATGTAAATGTTCATTTGTAAATGCCATTTACAAATAAAGAGTACCTGATTTTGTTAAACGGTCTTCTTCTTGACTGAGCAACACAATTAAAGATAGATAGATAGATAGATTTTGCAAAATAATGGGAATATACTTTTTCTGACGGTGGCCGAGAAATGCAAAACAAAATAACAACGGCATAATTAATACAAGATGTATCTTTCAATTAGAGAAAATAATTTAATTTGCAAACTATACCGACCTTTTCCAGTTTGAGTGAATTGTTGTTGTGTTTTCTCATTTGGTTTTTTGTTTCTTGATATGTTGTTGTGTTTTCTGATTTGTTTCATATATTTTTTTGCTTTTTTTATTTTGTTTTCATTTTCTTATTTTGTTTTTGTATTTGTTATTTTGTTTTCGGTTTTGTTATTTTGTTTTCATTTTCTTATTTTGTTTTTTCATCTGTTATTTTGTTTTAAGTTTTGTTTTGTTTTCGGTTTTACTTTGTTTTTTAATTTGTTATTTTGTTTTCAGTTTTATTTTGTTTTCATTTTCTTATTTAGTTTTTTAATTTGTTATTTTGTTCCCGGCCATCGTAGTTTCTATATACAGAAAACGTTTTTTTTTTGTTGTTTTTTTTAGGATTTTCTCCCTAATTTAGTCGTGTAATTCCTCCTCACTAGGGGGCTCCCACATTAAGGCTACTACTACCACTCAGACAGGAGGGCCGAAGACTATCACGTGTTTCCTCCGAACCACGTGAYGCCAGCCGACCGCATCTTTTCGAACTGCTCGCTTACGCACCGTTGGGGGCGGCGTAATACACTGAGAGGACAGCGCTATCCGTGATTAATGTGCGAGCCGTGATTAATGTGGGAGCACTATGTCCCTCATGTCCCTCCCCTCTGAGAGAGCTCGGCCAATCAGCTCTCTCTAGACTTCCGGCTGCGAGAGGTTACAGCATCACCCGGGATTCGAACAGGCGATCTCCGGATGATAGGGCGAGCGCTTTAACCACTGCGACACTCATACAGTGTACATTTGTGATGTAACACATGAGGTATCGAATTATATCATTTGATACGATACTGTATGTCTGCGTATCGACCTATACATTCAACAGGCTACATACTGTAATAAAGTGGGCTATTCATTATAAATACTACTGATRGGACTCACCAGGGGTCACGCGATACGATGTTATCACGATACCCAGGTACCGGTTTGATCTGTATTGCGATTCTGTACGTATCACAATTTTATATATATACCGATTCTGTATTCAGATTTTGTTACAATTCTAAATAAACTTAATAATTGATTGAAATAAATATATATATATTTGCTCCTACTACACAGGATGCTGTGCTGCCTGACAGTGTGTGAATAGGTTAGAGTGCCCCTGCAGGATCATAAAGGAACTGCACCATATTAACACCTCAGATGCAAACATATAAAACATTTAAAATAAATTTAGGAAAATCAGATTTGGAGTCAGTGTGGTGATATATGAATTACCACACAGAATAATCATGATACATAACTAAAATTATTTTTATTTCCCCTATCGGTAATAATAAATACCTCTTGTATCACATATTGTGAGGTGAAATTAACATATAAATCATTAACCTTTGCATCTAAAAAAAAAAA
>QMIH01000430.1:290861-301642 GCA_003987875.1 Clarias batrachus | reverse complement strand
TTAAGTTGTATTTACAACCTTGAGTTGGGGTCATTCGTTCAACATTATTCCAACATCATGTAACCAAGTTTTCTATACGGTTAATCCTGTACAGGGTCGCGGAAGGCCTGGATCCTATGCCAGTCCTTCACAGGGCACACAATCACACACACGCGCACTACGACCAACAGAAATGAGCCTAATCTGCATGTCTTTGGACTGTGGGAGGAAACTGGAGTACCCGGAGGAAACCCACCAAGCATGGGGAGAACATGCAATCTAAAATCAAGCCCATGACTATGCTAACCACCACACCACCACAGCAAATCAAACTTTTGAAAGCAACCTAATTACATTTAACATACCACGTTTTGACAACAGAGGTTACCTTAACCAGTAAATGCATGTTTAGATTATATTAATCTCTTAAAATATTATGTTATTATATATCTTATAAAAATAAAAACATGTTCTTTGATATTCTTTTAGATAAATAAAAGCTTCTTTTTCTGGTCAACTGGAAGAGCGCTCGTATAGTTCAGTTCATGTAAAAGCATGCTCTTGTTATTCTGTATATTTGAACGCATGCTCACATTCTTTGTTTATTTGTTTGTTTTTGTTACTCCACCCATGGTAGAAAACGGGTGGGTGGGCCAGGGTTGCTCTGTGGTTGAGAACGAAGTCCTTCACCCCCTCCAAGACCCATGGACCCCTCCGTCCAAGTACATAGCTGGAGCCTATCCCAGGACACTTAGAGCATGAGGTGTGCCAAAACACACACTACAGGGAATTTGGGTGGTGGGACACCCACCACCAAGCACCACGCACGCCTAACCCCAGACGGGAATCGAACCCGGAACCTGGAGGTGCAAATGGTAACTACTAAGCCACCGTGCCGCCTCTATGCCATGAGCACGCGCTATAATCCAGGTTAATTAAAAGCATGTGATTGTGTTTAAATAAAAGCGCGAGCACGTGATTGCGTTTCATTAAGAGCGCGCGCTCGTGATCGAGTCTCATTAGGAGCGCGCGCTCGTGATTGTGTTTCATTAAGAGCGCGCGCTCGGGATTGTGTTTCATTAAAACCGCGCGCCTGTGGTTGTGGTCAATTAAAAACGCGCGCCCGTGTGCGTGTTTAATAAAAAGCGCGCGCGTGATTGTGTTCCATTAAAACTGCTCTCCCGTTGTTGTTGTTGTTGTTTTGACAATGCACGTCTGTTTTTTCTTTTTCATGTCGTTCTGTTTCACCGGGAGCGCGCCTCCGTTATGATGTCTAATTGGAAGCGCGCTCCTGTGGCTGCGTCCGCGGATAAGCGCGCTCCCGTGACTCCGCTCTCCGCACAGCGACCATGGCGCATCTGGCACGGCGCGCGCTGCTCTTCCTCTGCCTGGCCGTCCCGTGCCACGGAGCTGAGAGAGTGAAAACCAGAGGCATCCGACAGAAGGACACCGAATACATCGACAAAGTGAGACACTTTAAAATTTAATCAGCTTTAACGCAGAAAGTCCGAAACTTTTTTCTTTTTCTTTTGTAACTCCTCAGAACTGTTCTGAAGTCAGTGTGAATATTCTGTTCTGGAGGAGTGCAAAGATTTAAATGTGATCTGTTTCCTTTATGGATGACCTTAGAGTATTGAATTGAATGAATGTAAAGGTGTATGCCTTTGTGTGCAAAAGTTTGCACACCCTAAGTGTTAACTCATATCCAGACCTTTAGTGTAAGATGTTTCTTAATCATCATTAACAAAACAGGATGTAGTTGATGTCGTGCATGTTTAGATCAAAGTCAGTTTATAAGTTTGCTCTGAATGTGTGTTCAAAATTTTGCATATTTTCCCCAAATTATTCACCTTTTGCTTTAACCATCTCCAGCCTCTGTCATTCCTCTCCTCCTTTCTGAAAATCTGTTCTTAATTTGCAAGATTGCTTTGGCCAGACTTTAGCCATGCTTCTTAAAATATCTGTAACATCTTTGCCAGATGGCATCAGGCCTTCTGCAGGTCTCTTTGTAGTCTGTTGCCCGGTTCAACTCAAACCCCTTTTTTTTTTTTTTTTTAATAACTTGTAAAATTGATGGTCTTTATTTTACCAAGTAATCATGTGGGCAAAAACCTTTGCATTCAACTATAATTTACTATACACTCTTACTATACACTACTATACTTTACTATACTATAGACAACATATATCAATATGGAATTAGTGTTCCTTTCTATAATGATAAGTGGTACGGTACCCTTGGTACTGTGTCTTGGGGATGTGTTATAGTGTACTGATAAATCTTTGCTCTAAAAATCAGTGAATGCATATTAACCTACATTACACTTTGAAACTTGTAAAACAAACACGCTCTATTGAGCACTGGTGTAGAATCACAGAGTACAAATCGTTTTAGATTTATTGATCTATGTGGTATGGTGGCTTAATGGTTAGCACTTCGCACCTCCAGGGTAATGGGTTTGAATCTCACCTATGAATCTCATCTATACAGTTGTCTCTGTATGTGTGCGTGGAGATTGCGTGTTCTCCTTGTGCTTGGTGGGTTTCATCCAGGTTCTCCAGTTTCTTGCCATTAGTTCAAAGACATGCGTTCAAAGCTGATTGACGTTTCAGTAGTGTATAAGTGCATGATTGGCTTTGTGTAACTGTGCCCTGCTATTGGTTAGCACCCACTCTGGGCATCCCCTGGCTTGTGCTCCTTGGGATAAGCTCCATAACAATAGTTAGATTTTGAATTTAGGAGAAATATTGTCAGCAGTTCACAGAGAATGAAACAAAACTGTTCATCTCACCAATACATGCACCTGTAAAAAAAAAACATAAGAAGCTGATTATTTTCATTTTTTTCCAGAGCTATATACAGTATATAATCTATAAAAATAAAAAAAAACTAAAGGAGACAGTAAGAGAATTTGCTCATCTCAAGAAGGTGCCACAATGTTATACAGTAAGTAACTAGTAATGGATTAAATGTTTGACATGTCCTTTATTAATAATAATTACTATTGGACATGTTATAGGAAAATAATCAAAACTTTTATTCATGCTTTATTACCTCTAATCATTTGGAAATTGACCAAAATTCCCGTGAGTAACGTGTCCTAAATAGTGATTATCTAGGAATCAGAACCATCTGAGAGGAACATGAAGACCCCATGTGTATCACCTAGAGCCCACTGATTCCTATCATAATTGTGAACTTCATACAAACTAGAATTCCCTCAGTATGTGATATGAAATCCTGGAGACTCTTGAGGTTTCATCCTCCTGAGCTCCATCTGAGCGAGCGCAAATGTGCTCAGAAATAAAGTTTGATTGTATTCCTCTTTCATACGATGTAATTATCCAGCTTCCAATTCCATAACCACATGTAATTACCACATCTAAATTCAGCCTCAAATTGCCGTATCTGCGGATCTGCTCGCAGTATTATAGCTTATGCATTTAAAATCTACTTTTCAAGTACAGTTTGTCACAAAACACTATACAGGATACTAAATCTCAGAAATCTAGTTTCAGCTGGTTTTATCGGTTGTTTTTCTATAACAGCAGCTATGACATTAATGAAGGTTTACCGTAACATTAATGCACTTGTCCATTAATCATTAATGGAAGGGTTCGCCAGTGTCAGATCTTTGCTTTCTAACAGCTTTGATGATACTTACTTTAAAAGTGGGGTAAAAATGAGACTGTTGATGGAACGACTGCCATAAATTGTTTATAAATAATTTCCGATTGTCAGCGTCTGTAGTCAGAAAAAAACAAACCTGGGACCTTCGGATCACTAATCTAATGTCCTAAACACCTGCTACTCCAAATGCAACGCTTCTGGAGGTGCTGTTATTGATAAATAATCAACTTCGGAGCTTGTTCTGCGTCGTTGATTATTTTCCTATAACGTTTTTATTATATTATATTTATTATTTTATTTCTATACCGTTTTTGTACCCTACATAATTTTTAATACAAAGCTTTTATTTTGCCAGTTTGTACACCAGTATTGCGTTTTACTCTTATTTACTTCTCAGGCTAGAATTTGAACCGGCACATACAGTATGCAAGACCAGATTTACAGCCTAATTGTTTAAAATTGATTTTGGTAAGCTGAAATTTATATTGAATATGTTACAAAGTTGATTATAAAAGCAAAAGGGAGTCTATCTGGTCAGGGCGTGCATGTGGAAATGATATTCAGGTGTCCATAAACTTTGGGGCATAAACTGTAAGGGGTAGAACATTGCAGTCGGGACGGGAATCACAAGGGAGCAACTGATGCGATATGATCCCAATACCGGCGATTCTGTAAGTATGACGATTTTATAAATATCCCAATTCAAGATATATTTATTTATTTGTTTGTTTTAGTTTAGTTTTTTTTTTTGTTCAGTTTCTGTTACAATTCTAAACAAATTAACAAATAATTCACTCCTACCATACAGGATGCTGTTCTGCCTGCCTATGCGTGAGTAGTTTATAGCACAACCTGCAGGATCATAGAGGAACTGCAACATTTTACCACTAGAAATGCAAACATATTTAAAAAATCGTAAAAAATCTTTTAAAAATTTTGGAGTTAGTGTGGTGATACATGGAAAAATCACGATACAACAACTGAACTGATCTCTAATAGACTCTAATCTTTTTAGTGGTGGTCAATAATTACACTGGCATTTTCTCCATGATGTCACCTTGTACCATTTCCTATCAGGTCCTGGTTTTTCAGGTCTTCACGCATGATCGAAATAATCCATAGGATCATGGCCGTTGTTACGCGCTTCATTTAACCGGTGCATTCAAAAACCCAATGCCTTTTTTTTTACTCCTACTTATGACGTCTTTCCGTTGAAAGAGACAAAATGCTTGATCATCGGTTGCTGGTTAAATCCTGGCTATAAGTTATCCTAAAAAGCTTCACTTCGCTCTAAGACATTTGACAACGAATGAAAATAGAAAAGCTATAAATGGACTGAATTGATGGTTAGTTTAAAAAAAAAAAATCTTTGGAAGTCCTGGAAGTCATCTATGTGTGTGTGCGCGTATGTGTAAGTCTGAGTGAGAGAGAGAAAACATACTTCTTTTTCTTTCCTACAGCTAACCTGGTTGTCAGAATCACACAAATTGGACTTATGGCAAAAAATATTTSGCTTGAAATGAAGGCAATCGAATGCATGGTGGCAGAGAGGGTGGAAACGAGGCTCGCTGATTCATCCATAGTTCATCATCTTGATTTAAAAAAAAAAAAAACCCTCAGCATGGGATTGTAAATGGTTCTATTACTTAAATATCATAGGCGATTTATCATCGTAATGAAAAGTCTTGAAGCTAAAGGGAACGCTCATCTGTTTGAATTGATTCGATATTCTCTCGCTTGTTGCCCGGCGTGGCCCAGCACACCTGAGTGCATTTTTCATCCTGCCTTCCCATGAGCCTCGGCAGTCGGCTCTCTGCTGACGGAGCCGGTCCACCGCGATCGAAGCCGCTTGTTTATCTGCGGGTGTATCCGCCGCTTTGTTTTGCGGGGATGCTGCGCGCTCGCTCTGTCAATAAGCACAAGCCAGCAGCTCTGAAGTGCGCACCAGGGGCCCGTAATAAATATGAATCCATTGCACTTTCTGCTCTGCCTCCAGCCGATAGCGCCGAGATTTATGGTTCAGTTAAAGACCCTTATTTCCACGGCTCGGTGCCCACAGGCATGCCAATGAGACCCTAAATTACTCTGGCAGGAGGCAACTCAGGTGACGCCTTGGCAAAAGCAGCGCTGTCGGTTTCACGTTGTTTCATGTCGCGTCCTTAAGCTGAAGTCGGGTCTGCACTCGAGCTGTTTGTCGGCATCCTGCAGGGGTTTCACTCAGGCGCGACTCCTCGGTCAGGGGTCATCTATCGCCGGACTTAGCAAAGAGTTGCAGCGGAGTGGATTGTTTAAATAATGCTGAGACATTCAGTATACAGGGAAAAATACATACCTGTGGTTCAGTAGCTTTCATGACATAAACTAACATAGCTGCCATAATGTAGACTCATATACTGTAGATTCATATGAATTATATAACTGATGGCCGCACAACAGACCTGAGACAATGCAGTATTGTTTTTTGTTTGTTTTCAGAGCATGGTTGCCATGGAGAAACAAATCCAGTTTTGTGCATCAATTTTTTTTTTTTTTTTTCGGAAGGTCTATATCAAAGCTCCTGTATTTTTACTATCTTTTACACCTCCTTCAAACAATCTGTTTCAGTATCTATGTAAATGAGCTACTCCTGAGCCACGCCCTAGCGGAGAACCGCAAAGCTTGTCGGAGTTCAGCAACAAGCCAGGGGAGGGGATTGTCTTATTCAGTATGTAGTCTCTTAAAGAGCGAAATCGAACTTTTCCGCCAATACGAAAATTAAAAAAGGACCAAAAGCATGCACACCGTCACGAGACCCTTTTTATGTCAAAAAGTAAAAATTTTATTTTTGTGCATAATAGGTGTCCTTTAAAAGTGACCCTGCTGCAGATAGCGTCTCGTAAGGCATATAATTAAATGGAATTAAATGGAATCAATTTCCACAAACAAATGTAAAATAGAAAAAGTGCAGAATAATAAGTATGTCTATGATGCATATTGTAGAAGCATTTCTGTTGTAGTTATATTGAAGAAATTGGGATTATGGACTGGACAAGTTCAGTGTTAGGCAAAGACAAAAAATGGAGTAAAATAAATACAGTGGAACCTCGGATTGCGAGTAACGTGGTTTACGAGTGTTCCGCAAACCGAGCAAAGATTTTTAATAAAGTTTTATTCGGAAACCGAGCAAATATTAGTTTACGAGCGCCGAGTATCATGTATCACGCATGCGACTCTTATTTTGACACCGAGCGGCAAGTGATCACAACTGAGCCAATGATTTTTCTCTCTCTTGCACTGCGGGAATTATGAGTAATCGTCTCCCCTGCGTCAAAATAAGAGTCCCCTGCTGCGTCTTAGTGCTCGTCTCTTATAATCAACATCTCCATCTCTCTTTTGTGCGCGCGCGTAATTTGACACTGTGCCCCACTCACACCAACACACACACACTTACTTTGTGTGTGCGTGTGTGCATAATTTGACACCGACACAGACACACACACACACACACACAGATCTGTAAACTTGCTTTATTTACAAGGAAAACTCAGCTCTGTCGCGATTTTTTTCAAAGGTAACGTGCTGGGTCATTTATTTTTTACTTTACAGCAGTGATTCCGTTAGTATGCTCACGCGAGTATCATTAGAGAGATTTATATTTTTCCCGTTAAAACAGTGTTTGCATTGTGTATGTTAGTTGTGAAACTTAAAAAGCGAGGTGCGGGAGGGAGAAGGAGTTTTACTTTTTAAGACGAGGCGAGGAGCTAATTCCACACACACACACACACACACACACACACACACACACACACACACATTCAAATACACGGCGCCTGGTCGCACAAACAGAAACACTTAACTGTCTGGATTTATTTTTCCTTTTTTTGAAATGTTAAGTGCAGGTTAATTTGTTTAATTTTTACTTTATATGTTGTATTAATTATTTTTATGTATTTATTGCTTTGGGCTGTAGACCGAATAATTTGAGTTTTCATTATTTCTTATGGGAAAAGTCTATTTGGTTTACGAGTGTTTTTGGAATACAAGCCTGCTTCTGGAACGAATTATGCTCGTAATCCAAGGTTCCACTGCATTGTAAAGTAAAAATGTGAATGTTTTTTTTTTTTCTTCTGATGCTTAAAACATTTTCAGGTCATTTTGTGCCTTTTTAAACTGTATCCGGGACGTTCAAGTCATACCAGGACTTTTGACAGAATACATAACAGAACACAGTTCTAAGAGTAAAAACTTCTTATATTTCTCTATATAATCTCCTGCTACACTGCTGCACTTATCCCAGTGTTTCACTCGTGCTTGGATGCTACTAAGGTAGAAAGTTTTATCAGTACACCTACTTCACTCCTGTAACGCCCCAAACATGCGGAAATGTCTTGGATTGGAGAGGTGCTGATGATTGATTGTGTGTACAGCTCCCACAGATYAATGCGTCTCTAGCGACAAGTCAGACGTTCCGCTCGTGGACGTACGGTTGCCTTTAAATCGCTTGCAAATTGTTCAAATGCTTTACCGCGGCTTCACCGTACTGTGCTTGAAGTCATCTATATATGTCAATAATTCATTCTTACGCTCACGGGTCCCGGTTTGACTTGAACAAACCTCTGATGGTTGAGATGAAAACTTTTCTCAAATCTGGTAACCCTGCTACAGGAYTTGAGACATTACGTCAGAGTTTTTACAGACAGTGCTCATTAGCCCGACCTTTTCATATTTGTCTACCCGCTCTGCTCAGATGACGTCGCTTTTCCAGCAGTCTTCTCCTTTTATTTTTGGTTTGTTTGTTTTTTTGTTTTTTTTTTACCTTTACAAATTATAGTTGAACCTGACATGTGAATGTATGTAACGTTCATTTTCGAATGTCAAAGAATCCGTGACCGTCTCAGCCTGTCTGGGACGTAACCACCATTTTCCAGCTTTCACCATCCGCCCTTCCCTATCCTGTGCTAACGCGTTAGCGCTAATTCACACTTCAGACTCTTCCGATCTGCTTTCATGCCTAGAGATGATTATTTTATTCTTTCCCATCATATTTCAGCGAATTCAGCTGTCTGTTYATTACGCCGGCGTTCTGTAAGCGTGATAGACATCGGATTAGCATAACGTTTGTGTATGTAGCGCCGCACTGGTCCGGAATATTGATCGTGCGGTGATGAGTGAGAGCATCTCCTCTAGTGGTGACGAATTACAGACACGCACGGGATTCATGAGCGGCTCGACAGACTCCTGTACACGCTGAATAATAATCCSGGAGATGCACAGAGCGCAGCTTAAATGTCTACCTCATAGTAAATTTCGCTCGATGTCAGTGTTGCATACTGAGAGTGAGCATTGTGCTCGAACCTGCCTAAGACTCGAGCGTCTGTGTAAAACATCTGCAGGCACGAGGAGCAAACCAGACGGCTTCTATGGTTTATTCAGTCAAATTGAATCTTTTTTTTATAACGGCRCGTCTGTCCTTGCATTCGGTGTGCAGTGCTTAAATATTGGCATTCATTTATGGTGCAGGTTAAACTTCAGGCAGAGATCTTCTTTTATTTATATATAGTAGACGAACATTGTGCATTGTTATTCCCCAGATGTGCCAACGSCTGACGGATCAAAAGAGAATTTTGCAGCGCTGTAATATGAAAAATATATAATCGTCTAACTTCTAGTGGGTATCAATAATTAAACGGCTGAATYGTCATTCATTAATAGTCCTTAGCATTTTAGCATTAAGAGCACGAGCAGTTTAAGATCCCTGACAAGAACGTTCTCATCACATCCTGAGGAATTTGACGATTGGGATTACATCAGTAGTGTAAAYGAAGCGATTAGTGGAAATTACACTTCAATCAAGCTAACATCAGAGCGCAGCGTGATGGAGTCAACATGCATTTTTTTTTCGAAAGCATGAGAGTACATCAAGGTGAAATTCCTCTTCGTCACGCAGCAACAGGAAAATCATCAACAACAGTGTGGTGTGTGCAGCTTTCAAGGGCGTTCAAGTCGATGATGGAAGTCGTCCAATGCCTTGACCACTGAGCTAGCGCAGCCCGTGTGGGGGTGTGGGGGTGGCGGCTCAGTGGCACTCTGGGGTGGCTTGTACGGAACGCACTCGGCATGATGGCTACATCGGACAGGAACTGGAACAGGGGACTCATCAGACCTTCACATGAYCTTTTTCCAACACTCCACTGTCCGTTCTTTATGCTACCCAGCTAATTGAAGCCCTTTTTCCTGATTAGCTTCAGCGATAAGAGTTCTTCCTAAGGCTACACAGCTGTTTAGTCCCAATCCCTTCCCATTGTGCGGGTGTGGAAATGCTCTTACTTTCCCTATTAAACATAGCAGTGAGTTCTACTGTCGTTTCGATGAGTTTAAGTGATCTCGCTCATTCAGGATATTTTCTTCATTCAGAACATTTCTTCCTCGAAGATGATGGCTCACCATCTTTAATCATGTATTTTAGCAGTTTCACTAATCTCCTTCGTTGTTTTACTTTCTTGACGCGGATGTCTGCAGGAATCTTTGCGACAACCACACAACCATCTTACATCTTATGGTTGTTTAAGAAATGAGAAGCTTACTTAAATCCAGGTTTTTTGGAYGGGCAGTGTGTACATAGTATACAAGGTATAATGTGACATTTTCCTGTTACAGTACGGCAGCTGCATGCAGGGTCCGTCGGGCATCCCGGGCCGAGAGGGAAACCCGGGAGTGAACGGAATCCCGGGAACGCCTGGGGTCCCGGGTCGAGATGGAGCGAAAGGAGAGAAGGGCGAGTGTGTGCCCGAGAGATTCGATGAGCCGTGGACGCCCAACTACAAGCAGTGCGCCTGGAAATCGCTCAACTACGGCATCGACCTGGGCAAAATCGCAGTGAGTGGCACTTTAAACATTTTTTTATTTTTTTTTTTTGCTAATATGAAGAAAGTTTACAATCCATCTGGGTTTTTTTCGTGTGCAGGAGTGTACGTTCACTAAGCTGCGCTCGGACAGCTCCCTGCGCGTCCTCTTCAGCGGCTCGCTCCGGCTCAAGTGTAAGACGGCCTGCTGTCAGCGCTGGTACTTCACCTTTAACGGAGCCGAATGTTCTGGCCCGCTGCCCATCGAGTCCATCGTTTACCTGGACCAGGGCAGCCCCGAGTTCAACTCCACCATCAACATCCACCGCACCTCGTCAGGTCAGACCCCA
>QMIH01000430.1:265706-283055 GCA_003987875.1 Clarias batrachus | reverse complement strand
GAAGATACCATTTAAGGATATTGAAAAAACTCTGTTTTTGCTATTTTAAGAAATCACGCGATTCCTATTTTAAGCGCTCTTCCTTGTGACAGCTGTCGGATTCAAAGTGAACGTGTGCACATGTTTCCTCCAAGCCTTCTTCTAAAGTGTAGGGTGGAACTCAGTAACATGAAACTGAACTGCTGTATTTAACACACCACACACACACACACACACACACACACACACACACACACAGCGTAGTACCCGATAGAGTCCTGGTACTCCCTCGTGACGGTAGATCTTCGCCAGCACGTCCACCATGCCCTTGTACATCTTCTGATTCGGATCGGCGCTGTACTGCAGGACCATGCGGGTCTTTGTCACCCAGATCGGGTTTGTGAGGCAGAGAGTCATCACTCCTGTTTAAAAAATAAAATAAAAACGGCACCAACTCTCATTAAATATCAATAACAATATCGGTAACATCTCTGCGGGGCAAATCAATAAGCGTTAGACTCAGCTGGGGAGGGGGGGCGGTTGGGTATTCATTAAGCGTTATTAATGTCGTTGTAATTCGTGACCTCCCAACGGGATAGCGGGGGGGATGGGGGGTGGGATCGCTCTTTATATCGATGAGATGTAGTGAGGCGTTTCTCATAACCCTATTTATTAACGTCTTTAGGAATAGAAGAAAAAATATATAAATATCCGTCTTAATTAGACCAGCGTTCCCATGGCAACGCAAACATCTTGTGAAGTGCTAGTGACAGAAAAGCAGGTAGAAATGACAGACAGGAGGTTTTTTTTTTTTTTTCGTTTTTGTTGCATGTGATGTGTTAACAGAAAGCAAAAAAAAAGCAAATTGTCTAAAGAGACACGACTTCAGCAAGCCGGATCTAAAGGTATAAACGCGGTGACAAGATAGACTGATGATTATTTTCATAATACAATCTGTGTGTGTGTGTGTGTGTGTGTGTGTGAGAGATATAAGAAGATCGGACCTGCTCCTGCCGCAAACACCAGGTGCTCTTTGGCACTCAGCTCCGTCTGACGTCCCTCCTTGTTATACGCCTTGATGGCATTATAACTGTTATAAAAAAAATAAAAAGTCTGGTTATTAGATGACCACATATCATGACGTTGCAGAACAGTAAAAAAAAAAAAAGTAGTACTTACAATAAAAAATAAAGACCCCATGAAGCTCCGGCGCCGCAGACGTTCGGCGTGACCCCCTGGTACAAGCCGCGGAGTCCTTCCTGCTGCCAGACGCTCTTCATGCAGTGCCAGATGCTGTGGTACTTCGGTCTCAGCTCCAAACCGTCGCTCACTGAAACAAAAACAAAAAACAGTCAGAAATTTAGAAAGAAAAAAAAAAGAGCAATCCAGGTTTTGTTTTATTCAATTACATTTGTATGCATGTGAATGGTTAGTGATCGCCCTTTGCTATTTCACCCAAATTCGGAGGATTTGTCAGGATTCTCAGAACACTAAACGTTTATGGATTAACGAGTCATGCACCAATATCACGGTGGCTTAGTGGTTAACACTGCCGCCTCGCACCTTCGGGTTGAGGGTTCGATTCCCACCTCGGGGTTTGTGTGCATGGAGTTTGCATGTTCTCCCTGTGCATTGGTGGGTTTCCTCCAGGGATCCTGGTTTGCTCCCACAGTCCAAAGATGTGTGTGTGTGTGTGTGTGTGTGTGTGTGTGTGCGCGCGCCTTAAGTTTCCTGTGATAGGCTCCAGGCCCCCAGCGTCACTGTATACATGATAAAGCGTTATAGGCGATGATGATGAATTAATAAATGTGAAAGGGAGATCAACGACCAGTAGGTGGCGGTAACGCAACATATTATTCATAACATTTCAAATTCAGACGACATTTAAATTTGCAGGCGCGTGAAGCCGCGCTCGTGACGTCGTCTCGCACGTCACCGTGACAACCCGTTGTAGAATTTGCTCGTGCGCAAATCATCTATTTTAACACATAGTCATCATCTATAACACAACAACAACTGTCTAAACGGATTTRGGAATGTGACCTTATGTGGAATATATTTGTTTATTTTCTGACACTTCTCTTTWTATTCGTAATTAACCGGGTCGATTTGGGAGAGGGTCTGTGACGTCATCCGGGTGCGACCTTGATGAGCACGTGTGAGAAGTTACTTTTCACGGGAAATAAGACAGAGGGAGAGAAAGAGAGATTGCCTGCGAATCGTAGTTTAACCAGATCTAGCGGGTGCAGCACCAAGGTGGACACGGCGCCTCCACACAGCCCGGCGACCATGTTCTCCCCCCGAACGTGGCTGAAGAGTTTCCACAGACTCCCTCGCACCGGAGCTTCTGCGGTGTCCGCGATCGCCGCTGCGGTTCTCTGTCCTCGTCCATGTCCCTGTCCTTGTCCATGTCCCTGTGCGGAGCTCATGCTAACTGCACTAAACACGCAGTTGTATAAACACTCAAGACCTGGCTTGCTAGCCAACTAACTAACGCTCTAATTAAAAACCTAATAAACACCGACATTTAACCTTAAAATCAATGACATCCTGTTAATATTTCCCTGCCTGTTTCTTTCCTTCATCTTGCGTTAAAAAGACTCCACACATTGAAACATTGTGACGCGCCTGACTCGGGGCTGTCAGTTGCCAGGCAATGTCCCAATTCGTTCCCGGTGTCCTTTTTAGGTGCCCTACATATAAGACTGCACGCGCAATCGTAACCAATAAAACACATCCGCTCTAATTATGATTTAGGATATTTATCATGCTAAACATGAACTGAACCATACAACAACAATAATAATCTGGTTATACGATAGAATTCCATGTTATGAGTGCATCATGTATACATGCTTGCGTACCCTACGTAGTGCACTTCGTTTAGCAATTTTGGGATGCGGTTCGCGCAGGACAACACGGAAGTGTCATCATTAATGAAGGGCAAAACTTTTCAAAGTAAAAGCCAGACGTTTTCCTAAATATTTATTAAACATCGAAGCTAAATAATGGATAGATTACGTTTAATTAAATGTAACCTCAGGTCTGTTTGTGGGGGGTTTGCATGTTCCCCCGTGCCCCAACATACAGATTAGGCTGACCAGCGTTCCCAAATTGCCCATAGAGTGTAAACATGTGTATACCCTGTGCTGGACTGGAACACTGTCCAGGGTGTTCCCCGCCACATGCCCTAAGTCTTAGCCTTACGCCAAGAATGTCAGATTAATTTCTGATCAGCTGGGGCATTTTCTAAAACTGAAGTTTCAATATTTATGAAACTGTAAAAGAAAAGTTTACAAGATACAAGAGTTTATGGGTTAATGAATAAAGCCTCCCTAACAACAATCTATCTATCTATCTATCTATCTATCTATCTATCTATCTATCTATCTATCTATCTATCTATCTATCTATCTATCTATCTATCTATCTATCAGGGATGGGAATCACCATGAAGCAGCCAATAAGGTATTATCGTCATTCAATTTGTATTGCGATTTGGTTAGTATCACAATTTTTTAAATGTCCTGATTACATTTCTAATATTTATTTTTATTCAGTTATAATTCTTAACTTACTCAAACTTACTAATGTGAGAATAGTTTAGCGAGCACCATCTGTAGGATTATAGAAGAACCACAACATTTTACTACAGCAAAAAAATATATTTTCAAATCAGTGTGACAATACATGTGGTGATAATTAGGGATGGGAATCACCAGGGAGCAGTCAATATGATATTATCGCAGTACCTGCTGTAGTTATGATTTGACTAGTATTACGATTCTCTTAGTATGTTTATAAATATTTTATAATACCTTTATAAATATTTTACAAATAACCTGACTAGTTTTTTTTTTTTTAAGGACAGTTATAAACAAACTCACTTCTGCTCCTACCACACAAATGTGTATCTAGTTTTCCACATATCTATCTATCTCTCTATCAGGGGCAGGAATTATCAGGGAGCAGCCGATACGATACTATCACGATACCCAGGTGCCGATAYGAGTTTATTGCGATTTGTGAGTTTAGAAATACCCTAATTAGATTTTTTTTCTTTTTTTAGATTTTGTTACAATTCTAAATAAACTTAACAAATAACTTTCTACCACACAAGATGCTGTGTTGATGTGTGCATAGTTTAAAGCGCACCACCTGTGGGATCATAGAGGAATTGCAACATTTTACATCAAATGCAAACAGCAGAACAGTGATATGTAACTGAATCAATTTTTCCACATATCTATCTATCTATCTATCTATCTATCTATCTATCTATCTATCTATGTTTTTCTGTCTGTCTGTTTATCCTTATGTCTGCCCTATCTGTCTGACTTTCTGTTTTTCTATTTTTCTGTCACTATTACCTTTATGTATCTACTTTTTACCATGTACATATTATGTAATATGCAACAGAAAATAAATTTAATGAATTAATTAAAACTATGAATAGATATATGAAACAATCGATACATCTATCTATCTATCTATCTATCTATCTATCTATCTATCTATCTATCTATCGATCTATCGATCTATCGATCGATCGATCGATCGATCTATCTAATTGTATATATTCTTCTACCTATGTGAAAATGTGAAGTTTTCTTGGTGTGGTTGTTTTAAGTATTTTTTCCGTTCTTGCTTTCTTTTCTTCTTCTTTTTTTAATCTACGTGCACTTCGCGATTCGAATTCCTCCGATGGCGATTCTCGAAGTCCCGATGCGCTCTTTGCGTAACGCGCAGCCGCTGCGCTGCTGCTACGTGACGTAAGGCGCGTAGAGTTTTTTTTTTTTTTTTGCGGAAGTGTTAGCAGGGGAATGTCGGCTCGGTTTCTGCAGCAGCTCTGAACCGCGACATTATGGGTAAGAAACACTCGCTCTCTCTCTTTTGTAAACGAATACTAAATACTTTTGACCAGAAGGTTTTAGAGATTGCGATTTTATTATTAGTTACGTTGCGTTTTCGTATACATGTGTTTTTTTTCTTTTAAACATATTTACGTTAGCCTCGGCTAGACCGCGAGTTTAGGCATTTCCTGTGATTTTTTTTCTTCACTGAAGTGGAAAGTGGCTCGTCAAATAAACACATAATTACTTAATTTTATCTGTATTCTATAGTATGATAAATATTTTAAAGGAATATTCTTCATATCTGTGTGGTTGAGTAAACATACGGAAAGAACCATATTAGCTTTATTAGCAAAACTAGCTGCAGCTCTGTTTAAGCTAAGCTAACAGGAAAACGGTTTAATTTTTTCATTGTCATTTTTATTATTTGTATTCTTTTTTTGTTTGTTTGTTTCACTATGTGTGCATCTAGAGGCAATAAAATGGGATCATATTGAAATAAGGTTGAGCCAACGTGTGATATGTTTGGTATGGCGATTAGCTCATCGTGTAAAAATGCTGCTAATCTGGTTAGCTTGATTTAGTTAGATAAGGGAAAGGTTTAACCCGTGCACGCGCCTCAAAGCTCCATAACAGAAGCTCAAAGACTTCAATCATTTAATTTGTATTATTATTGTTTTTTTGTGCATGTAAAGTCTCATCGAAATAGAATTTTAGCTTTTATACACGTCTCGTAGCTCTGTGGACACAAAGGAGCAATGTAGGTGAAAGAAAATGAATGTGCATAAATATATATGTATGTGTGTGTATATATAATACATACACACACACACAATCTGGTTTTTATTCATGCATTAAACTGAAACATTTATGATGACCTCATCATCCTGTACTTCTCAGATCTGTATCCAATCAAATGCTTCCTACATTTACGAACATCATAGCACATTACTCATAAACCTCCAACTGTCCTCATTTTAACGAGTTTCAAGTAGGAATTACAAGTCGAATTTGGGTTTGAGTAGATATTTTTGAGAACGGTATGTCAGAGGGGATTACTTTATTATTATTATTATTTATTTTGTGCATGGCCATTTTGAAACCACTTGTTGATTTTTAGGGGAATCGTCTGTCTTCCGTCTCTCCTCTAGTTGCCAATTACGAGCTGTAGCTCAACATGGAAGATGGTACAGCAACAATTTGGGTTGCCAGTTTTCTACCAAAGGGTGGGGTTAATGCACGTCAGCAGCCAGTTGGTTTTATCACACTAATAAAATAATAAGAAAGAAAGTGTAATCTGATCAAATCTGGCAGCAAAGGGCCTTTCCACATTAGGGACTCTGGATCGTTTTGGAGAACCTTTGACCTTAAAGTCTGGTTCATTTTAATCAGTGAGAATGCGAGCGTTCCATGCTCAGGAACAGTGCCCGAGTCCGCTGAAAGAGATGGTCTCAAGAACGATATGATGTGGCGTATTCTGGCACGGATCAAAGCAGATTTTAACACCAATTATACCTGAATGAGGGAGTAGACATGACGTCATTGGTYGTTTTTTCTCCAAATATCATACCGGCTAGGTGCATACTGCCACCAGACAGTGAAAAATGCRCAAAAGTACCAGAGTACAGAGAATAATAATAATAACATTAACGGTAGGCAGTAGTGAAGTGAGAAGGGAGGAGCAATCGTTCCTGGTACAAATCAATTGTGCCTAATGCTAATTGGCCCCAAGACATGGTTTCCCCACGCTTGTCCTTGAGAACCCCCAATTTTTCCACCACAAGAGTCGGCACCCTCTGCTCTAGCATCCCAACATTATGACGAACTCCTACACTGAGAACTTCCCAACAGCTGAATTCCCACAAGTTCTTTCGGACATGTCTCAGCATCACTTTGTCCCTAGGGGTTAGGGGATAACTTTTCACGCTCGCACAGATGAGAACCTGAACGCTGCTCATTCCTAAACCTGAGCGTCGGMTTCGCTGCCCCCGAGGGGTGACGAGGAGATTTTATCTTCACTTAGTAACTAGAAGTCGCGTGTCTGTAGCGTTAACCAGAGCAACAGATACTCCATGGCTATTGTTTGACTCTGATTTCATCTCACGTTCTGTATCCTTTACCTACAGCGACTATTTTGTGCTGAATGTAGATTTCTGAATGACGTTATAGATGTTGAACATGAGCTACAAGGCAAATTGAGGCTTTTATCACTTTAACCTAAAGTAAAAAACAGTTCAAAAAACAGTTCAAAAAAACAGTTACTCCCTGACATTTATAACTCCTAGATCTGATTTAATTTGAAAAGGAAATTTAATACCCGTGTTAAATGATCTACACTCCCTGATTCATGTAAGATATCGAGTGTCTTGAATGAATCATGTATTGAAAAACAGGGTAGAAATGACTTCTGTGTAATGTGATAATGTTTTTAATGTCAGATTTTTTTACATAGATTGTCTTGTCCTTATGTTTTTGACACCAAGACATTTTCTTTTCTTCTTTGTCTCCCTTCATGCGGAAAAATTAATTCTGGATACTTATCGTCGGATTTATTTCGACCTTAACCTCTGCGTCACCGGACTCGGCTTGGATTAAAACAAACAGCAGTGAGTAAAGGTTTTTTTTTTTTTTTTTCTTGGAGAGAATATCAAGCTTTTAATGCTGAATGTGTATGTAGTGTAAAGTAAACATTTTAGAGCAAATATGAGATTGAAAATGTCACAGTCTCATAAATACTTTAGATAAAGTATCAGGCTTAATGCTAACCATTTAATCTAAATTTACTTGTTTAAATCGTCTTTCAGAGGTATGAAATGAAAAGTGGGTTTCTTGTTTTCTCTCTCTCTCTCTTTGCAGCAGCAGAAGAATCTCGAGGGATACGTGGGCTTCGCCAGCCTCCCCAACCAGGTCTACAGGAAGTCCGTGAAACGGGGCTTCGAGTTCACACTAATGGTCGTGGGTAAGAGACGACAACCACTTTCTGTTTGTAGGTCATAACTCCAGGGCTCATGTGCCGGTACATATCATGTGAAATAAGGCATATTTAAGCGATGCAACGTTAAGTAACGGGGGTTGTACGCCACGGCACGCACCAGCACTCTGAATTTCCTGTCTGGTGTTGAACCTCAGCCAGCTGGGTGACTGCATTCTTGACGTTCGTTGTAAACGCTGTCAGGATGAAACCACACAGGAAGCCAGGGGTTGAAAGGCAGTGATTTCACATCCTGCCTAAATAAAAAAATAGATGCAAGTGCAAAATGGAGACTTTGTTTCAAGCAGAATTATTAGGTAGATGTCTGATGTGGGAGGAAAACGTCTTTAAAAGCTGAGCAATTTAACATTGCAGAGAGGAAACGGTAACAAAAATGACATCAAAGGTTGGTCTGTACAGATATACACTACCGCTCAAAAGTTTGGGAWCGCTTGCACATTTCTTTGTTTTCCAAAAACAATTTTATTCATTTCACAAACAGTTGAAGTTAGCTGGAATTCTGAGCCACCAGCATAAGTCTCCGGATCTGAACCCTGTTAAAGCTGTTGTGGGAGGAGCATGACTTTATGGTACGGWGAATTATCTTGAAAAATTGACAGCTGGAATATTTGCCAGGCTGTAATTGCTAGCAAAGGTGTTTGCCCAAATGGTTTTTTCTTTCGGCAAGCCTCTGCCTTAATGTTCTTGCTTACCGAGATGCTTTTCTGTGCATCATGTTTGTACAGAATGGTTATTGTAGCCAGTAATGGTTAAAGTCCCTCATGAGTATACTCAAGCCACAGTACAGATTTTTACAAGATCAGTCGCTCCATCCATCCATCCATCCATCTTTGGACTTTGTTACTTTTATTCCAGTCGGTTGCCATATCACATCATTTCCTCTGCAAGATCTGGCACAAGTTTTTCCTGTCACACGGATATAGTCCGTCCATGCGTCCTCCGATACATCGGGCGATGGATACACCCCACCCTGGAGATCTATCCGTCATCTCTGTGGCAGTTACTTACGGAGTCGGGTTGCCAGCTCGACACCCTCTCAACCCTTCCGTTTCCTGATCGGGCTTTGGACCGGCACTGACGGATTGTATAGAGCTTAGGGTTAAAGGTCTTGTTCAAGGACCTAACAGTGGTGACCCGGCGATGGTTGGTGACTCGAACCTCCGATAGAGCCTCAACTACCTCACAAGATCTATTTATTCATTTAAGTATTTTATTTCTTTTATTTTTAGCTTCTGTGACACGATAATGAGTTTCTGATATCCTCAAACCAGCCTGTTAGAGATTATTATTCAAGCTGAGTGAATTTTTTTCTTTTTTTTTCCTTTTTTTTTTTCCTTTTCTCCCCCTTGCCTGCATCCCATCCTACCATTTAGCTCTTTCTGGTACACAGAGCAGCTTCGTGAAAAAAAAAAATCTCGGTGTTCAGCACATTTCCTTCATTCTTTCCTCGTCCTGTCATCCCAAGCTCAGCTCTGTTAGACGAAACATCTGGGATATTAAACACTGAAATACGACAGGCTGGTAAATACCAGTGTTTTTTAAAAAAAAAAAAAAAACAGCTTCTTGTGTTACAACTCTTAGAGTTAGTGTGTTTAGATGTTTGTATTCATTTATACAAATTCCTCATCGAGATAACTATCATGTTTTCAAAGGAGACATGTTACAAAAGGGGAAAAAATATAGATAAAATCGACAGACGCATCACGAGCACGTGTTGGAACACATCCGACCTGCGCTAGACGAGGTGAAAGGTCGAGGACGAGCGAGCACAAAGCTGAAGTTTAGAAGTAGAAGTTGTACCAACATAACTGCAGAGTGGTTTAGTAATTTTAGACTTAAAATGGTTCAGATAAACATTTAAGGCAGCGTTGCCATTTAAAATAAGTAGCATTGCAACTTTTTGCACTTATTATTTAGCCGATCATCTTTGAYGCCAAAGCTGCAAGTGTGCCCTCTTGTGGTCTTCAAGTTAATAGATAGATATTCTACGGTATATGACAAAGGAGAAATCTTGTGCAAAACAAACATTATTGATTAAGACTTTTTTTTTTATCTGTTCATTGTTAAGGATAATTATCAGTTAAAGATTAGTCATTAACATTCCTACAAACGAACATAAAATCCAAAACATGTTTGGACGCGGAGTATTTAAAGTTTAGTTAGCTAATTCTGATATCTAGTTTTATATTCTTCTGTACATCTTTATGTACATTTTACTTTAAGTTATCGAGACCATTACAAATGCATGTTTGTGRCATTTCATAACAAAACGATTAGAAGATAAACAAATAAAAGGAAAGGTTTGACTTATTTGCAGACTTTCCAGTCTCGTTTTTGCTCTTTAGTAGTAACTCATTAATAGCAACAGTGGCTTGGCTCATCGGTGTGTGTCTGCTCGAGCGCGGTCCGGTTTTCTAATCATTGCTCAGTCAAGAAATTAAAAGGTTGGGAGTTTTTGTCTGCATGATGTGGTGGCGGTTATGTGACTGATATGTCGTGTTATGTTTCACCAACTTGAGGCTTTTCAGTACTGGAATGTGTCGCTTCCTCAGACTGAACAAAAACACAACTCTCGTCTCTACAACTCTCCAGTCAGGTCTGTGCTTATCTGTACGCCCTTGTCCTTATTTAGCAATTCAGCAAGGGGTGCAAATTGTCTTTTATAGGTCGGGTAAACACTTCAGCATGATGACTTCCTGGTTTAAAAAAAGAAAGTCAAAACACAGCTAAAGCCCTATTTGGATTTTATTTGTTTATCAAAGGGAAGATTATATTACATCCATAAAAAAAAAAATTAAAAAAGGAGGAGTGAGGGAGTAGCTGGTAGTGTCTTCTCATGAATGGCACTCGTGCAGCTAGTCTCTGTTTATAAAGTTTTCTACGACAAGTCATATTTTAAATCAACGCCGTTGTAGATAAAAGCTAAAAGTTAGCATACCTGAAATTGCCTAATAAACAATATTCAGTGCATTACTCTTCTCGGGACAGTAATGARATTTAGATTTATCATTCATAATAAAACACAAGGCTAAAAGATCAGTCAGAACATCACAGCCGGCGTTTCACAGCCTCCCGCTCGAACCTAAAAAAAAAAAAAAAATTGAGACGCAGTTCATTTGARGTCCGTACTTTCCTCTCGCATGGATCTCGTTATTCCTGTTCATTGCCAGGCGGCGCAGGACCAGAGGCCTCACAAAATCACACCAAAAAAAAGGACAGTCCTTCACTCCGTCACGGACTAGACATCTCTCCGGCATCATTAGATTAACGATCCTTCCTGGTTGTTATGATTTAAAGTTGCACTCACGTTACTCTGAATCCGAAATCGATCTTGTATCGTGGTTTCTCAATTTGCAGGCGAATCCGGTTTGGGCAAGTCGACGATGATCAACTCCCTCTTCCTCACCGACCTGTATTCGTCAGAACACCCGGGCCCATCGCACCGAGTCAAGAAAACCGTGCAGGTACGTTATTTATTTATTTTTGTTTTAGGCATCTTCTCCGGCTTCGGTTTCCCAGCATTCCACAGTAATGCTATGCTGCCATGTGGTACGAGTTAGCACTTGCAGATGTTTCACAGTTTCACACCATAGTTTTTCATCGTTCTAATTAAGTTCAGAAGAAGCCAAGAGAGGGAGATTCATTCATATCGTCGTGGTTCAAGTCATCAAGCAAAAAATAAATAAAATTAAACATTGTTTAAAATAATATGCATGGTATTTTTTTAATAGTTTTTTTCTTTTTTTATGGAGGAAGTTTTTTCTTTTTCTGTCGAGTGTTTGAAGCTCGGATCTTCCACATGAGTAAAGAATAAACGGTTCAATACTGGATGGTTATGATGTGATATTTGTGGGCTTCTCATGTTTAAGGAGTTAAACATCCCCGTGTCGCTCTCTTTTCAGAAAATAATAACCTGAAGTTATCAAAAAAATATTGATCAGTTTCATATGAGGGTGGTTTACCCTTCTTATACCAAAGCAAAATAGAGTAATTGCCTTTTTTACATTAAATATTAAAATGGTTATACTTCATCCTTTGATGTTGTAGTTTTCTTTACTAGCTTCACATTTTGATAATTCGATCATGATGCCAGGAAATCACGGATTGACAGAAAACTTTACACTTTCCGTTCTTATGAACCGCCGCCGCAGGATGCTCCTTCTTAAAAATCATCGTCTATCTTAGAGAGAGATTTATTTATTTATTTATTTATTTTAAACCGCTTTATAAACACGATTGTTTTTACTATCAAGAGAAAATTCACCACAGTGGCATTTCTTTTCACTGTAATACTTTTACTCCTGTGAGGAACTTTGTTGTATTCTATTGAACCAAGTTCTTAGAAAAAAATTTATCTTGAACATCTTATCTAGTTTTAATACTGAATAACAAAAACTGACTCTCGCCATGAATATAGCCGTACTACACAGACAAAAAACAACAAAATAAAAACAATAAATAAAAGAAAGAAACTGGCTTATATGTTACTATGGTATTAAAATGAACTGCTATGTTACTCTTGGAGAAAATCCCCGTGAACGAACACCTTCCCGCCAATCCAGACGTGCTATGCTGATCTGTCATGAACTCATCTGTGTGTGTATGTGTATGTGAACGCTCTGTGCCGCAGGTCGAGCAGTCTAAAGTGTTGATGAAGGAGGGCGGCGTCCAGCTGCTGCTCACTATGGTGGACACTCCCGGCTTTGGAGACGCCGTAGATAACAGTAACTGGTGAGTGGGTTTGATCAGAACAGGATTTGCATAGTAACGCTGTCGGCTTCAGCGTGTTACACTTTAGCGAGGAAAGCACTGTGTATGTGTATATGTAAAAATACTGTGTGTCTCGTTTACCGCAGCTGGCAGCCGGTCATCGATCACATCGACAGCAAGTTCGAGGATTACTTGAACGCAGAGTCGCGCGTTAACAGGAGGCAGATGCCTGACAACAGAGTTCACTGCTGCCTGTACTTCATCGCTCCYTCAGGACACGGGTGAGTCAGGAATCTTCAGGATGCGCGTTACTCATTTAACTGCTCTGATTGACCGGCAAGTAAAAGTGTGAGAGGAATGTTGTATGTGCGTAAATAGAGTTTAATAATGAAGAAATCTTTATTAAAAAAAAAACACACATTGGAGTCTCAATATTCGAAAACTAAGGGTTCACCTTTATGAAAACGGGACTGGACTGATAAACACACCCATACACACTTTTTTGCACAAATTTATATAATCAGCTGCTATTTGCACAAGGATTCTCGTCTCTGCTGCTACTCACAAGAAATGTTTCCTGTACCATTAACTTGCGCTACCTCAACCCACTGTCTCAGTACGTCACAGTTTATTGCATTGTCATGTTGTGTTGCTGCTCCTGTTTGCACATTTGCACGAGCACTTTGTTGTCTTTTATGTAGTACTTTTAGAAAAGTTTTTGATAATTTGTGTAAATTTGGTTCGTCTTAGATAACCTTTTAATTAGGTGTCCTAGTTAGCTACGTAGTTTCTGTTCATTTATGTTACATGTACAGTATGTAGCACCTCAGTCCTGGAGGAACGGCGTCTCGTTTCACTGTATATGATTGAAATGACGATAAAAGCCGACTTGACTTGACTACAGAAGGATTGATGATGATAGTGGTGTTTGCTGTCAGTCCCGTGTTTTAATACTTAAATGTGATGCTGTTTGAAGTAAGTTTTGTTAGTTTAATTGACAACACACCTGGCAATAATCTGTACATATTTTGTGCTAAGCAAATTGTGCATTAGGGACGGGAATCACCAGAGACCACCCAATGCGATATTATTATCACAATACCTAGGTGCCGATTCAATTTATGTCGTGATTCCATATGTATTACGATTTTATAAATTAGCTGATTCTATATCTTTTCCCCCCTCCAGTTTTAAATGAAATCGGCTCAAACGTGTTCAGTTCAGTACTTGGTGCAACTGTGGACCAAGGTGCTACATACAGCATAAATTAATCAAACTATCTAAGACGCCAAATTAGTTAGCTGAGGTGAAACAAACGAACATCATTTAAAAAAAAAACAACTGTAGAAAAAGGACTGTACAAAAGACAACGTACACAACAAGACCATGACAATATCCAGAACTCTGTGGTAATTGGAAGTGGACAGTATACCGCTACAGCTCATGAACGCGTTTATTCTGCTAGCGCGAGAGCGGTGTACTGTCCGGTGCTAATAAATCGATCGTGAATGACCTCGGTCTCTCGGATAGATGTTTAAATAAACATCGTCAGTAAACCTGTGTGCGCCCAAGTATACGCTCTGTGTGGAAACGCTGTAATTAGCGCTCCTGGTGTTTTAAGACTGGCCTTAAATGTGTGCGTTTATGTATATGTATTTGTTAATTTTGTCAAAGCCATAGCTATGGGTTGCGTTTCATGTCTGAGCTCTAAGCGTGGAGGGCACGTGCAGACTCACGAATTCCCCCGTCGTCGCACCCATTTCCTACTGTTTATGGCACTTTGATAGATAACGAGCAGATAGCGAGACTCGCGGTCTGGAGGCTGTTTGAGCACGCTTGTGTCTCGCTTTATTTCCAAACGATTCAAGGCAGTCGGTCGCACTGAGTGGGTGTGTCATGTTGTAGAAGTACATCACTTAGAAATGCTTATTTTTATAAGTGAGGGGGGAAAAAATCCAAAAGATGGCAAAAAAGCTGAGGATTTGCACAATCCTGGTGGAGACCAGTGCACGTTTAGATGTTTGATCAATCTGTGTATGAAAAGATTGATAACATTAGTGTATTTTCTTTATATTTCTGAAAATAAGATCCTAACTGAACGTGGTGTTGATTTAGGATCAATAATCCGATAACAAGTCTTGTAATACAGCCCACATTTTGAATATGTATTTATTTATTAATAGCTGAGCTTTAATACCTGTTTAACATTAGTCAGACTTTGAAGATAGACTTTTGGATCCCGTCTGACGCTAAGGAGAGTTGTCTTTTTTTTTAATGCACTTTTTGAGTCTGAAACATCACCGAGACACAGCAAACATTTCTGCCGTGCACACCGTGTCCTTTCTGAACTTCGGCTGTACAAACCAATCACGGCGGGTAATAACAGACACTCAGCCGACCGTTATCACAACCAGAAAGCTGGCAGGAAATCCACAGCACACCCATAAGGAAGAGTTTCTTTCATTTCAGCCTCAAGCTACATAGCTGGGAATGTGCTGAGTATGGAAGAATCCCTATCTCCTTCTCTCTCTCTTCTCTCTCTCTCTCTCTCTCTCTCTCTCTCTCTCTCTCTCTTGGATTAGGTCACAATCTGTTCATAAACATCCAGTGCCTGTTTTCCCGCCTGCTGCTGATGTTTAAGTTCTGTCTCTCTCTCTCTTTTTTTTCTTTTTTAATATTATTTCTTTTTTCTTTTCTCACACAGACTGAAGCCTCTGGACATCGAGTTCATGAAACGGTTGCATGAGAAGGTGAACATCATCCCTCTGATCGGCAAGGCGGACACCCTCACTCCCGAAGAGTGCCAACAGTTCAAGAAACAGGTTCAAGTCTCACTTAGTTCACCCTCTCCTTCTTTCTCTTTCGAAAAAAAAAAAACATGCACAAGGAAGCATCATGAAAAGAACTTTCTATAGACGGTGATATCAGTTTAAAGGTTTGTCAAATATTTTGCGTAAGGGAAAAAAAGAAAAGAAAACCTGAACGTTTTCTTCAAAAATGTAAATGGACTGTTTTTACATGCAAAATTTTAAGTACTATTAGATATTTAGTCACAATGCTAATGAATAAATGTAATACTCTAATTGATGGCGGTATCGGTTATATTGTCCCATTCCCCAGCTCTTAATGTTAAAGATTTGCTTTCAAGAGCTGAACAATAAATTAAATGAAAAGAAAATAAAGTATTGAATCAAAAAAAACAATCCAGGCATTAATTAACTCGTATAGCTATGCCGTTGCTCCTTCCTCCATCTTTAATTTCCATAATCATACACATGTAGCCTGTCCATGTACATTATGGTGCTATAAAAAAAAAAAACACGTTCTTAAAGATGTCTTGAGTATGTTGATGACATGCAACATTAATCATGCACTGCCCATTTTTGAGCCAAAGGAAAATGTATTCCCATCCCAGCACGCGAGCCCGGTTTGCTCACCCTCACCTGGGCTTGGGCTCGACTAATCTAATGCAGATACGAATGAGGAACGTTGAGCAGCTCAGGTCCGGCGTGTGCCGTGCCATCTGTTTGAGTGTTACCCCAGCAGGAGGAGAGGAAGAACAGGAATACAGGATTAATCCCATCCTGGCTTTTGTGTCTTAGTTGTTTTTTTTTTAAGCCACTACGTTTGGAGTCCAGTGTTGAACATGTCTGTACTGAAATTATTTGACCTATACTGTTAAAAATGGTCATTATGAATTAAAAGCAGATGTAGATTTGAGATTATTGGTTGTTGGGATTTTTGGTATGGAAATGAAAGCATGCAGTCTAATGACCACAGTGCCGCTTGTAAAAATCTGCAGTTGAAGTGTGAAATTAATTTTTTGTGAAATGAAATCCATAAATCTAGAGAACTATGGTAATGTTAATCAGTGTCGCTAGTTTACATCTTACAGTGCTTCATCTCAACATGCTGGCTTTAATCAGTTCATCATCCAGAGATAATGTTATAAAAGAAAAACAAAAGTCATCCTTTGATTAAAATGTGTGACTTTCTTTTCTTAAATGTGTGGACAGTTCATCAACTATAATCAATAAAAGTCATCCATAGGTTAAAATGTGTGACTTCTGTGTACACACAGTCAGCTTTTTTGTGCATTTCTGCTTGAATAATCGAAATATTAACCGTCTTTCCCGAAGCAGCCCATCTCCCTCCCCAGAAATGTGAAGCTGTTGGATTTATTCTCATAACTCCATAGCTAAGAAATCTTTTCACGTTCAGTATTTTGACATGAAAGATAGATCAGTAAAAAATAAATAAATAAATCATCTTGCTTAGAGGACATCTTTGTGATCATGTTAAAGTAAGCCCGAGGACTCTGAAATATTCATGTTCACTTTTTTTCTTTTCTTTCTCAGATTATGAGAGAAATCCAGGAGCACAAAATCAAAATCTACGAGTTTCCAGAGACCGACGACGAAGAGGAGAACAAGCTGGTGAAAAAGATCAAAGTGAGTTTTTTTTTTTCTCTCTCTCCCCATTTTAAAAGCTATGTCTGAGTTTTTACTGGGAATGGGGAAGTTTATATTTGTGAAACACTATGATGAATGTGTGCATGTGTGTGTAGGATCGACTTCCTCTGGCTGTAGTCGGCAGCAACACCATCATCGAAGCGAACGGGAAGAAGGCTAGAGGGAGGCAGTACCCATGGGGCGTGGCAGAAGGTACGCTGACTAACATGCTGGCGCTGACACAGAAGCTGAACACACACACGCACCGCTATCCAAACCACTCTGTGTATAGTAGTGCTGGCAAATTCCTTGCACTTGTACACATGCAGTTACTTAACGATGCACCGGTAGGTTTTTTTTTTTT
>QMIH01000430.1:251456-265006 GCA_003987875.1 Clarias batrachus | reverse complement strand
TATATATATATATAATTTTTCACCCTTAAAGATTTTGAAGCTTGCATGAAATGACACAAAGTCCTCAATGGAACTGCGAATATAAAATAGTAAATATAAAGTAAATATACAATTCAAAATTAATAATAAATATGATGCAGACAAATAACTAAATACAGCTTGTGTTTAAGATGATCAGTTTTTGCGAATTGTATAAGAATCGCACAACGTCCATCTTTCAAGCTGCTCATCTATACAAACTCTGGTTAAAAAGTGTTCTGTGCAACTTTACATCTCTTCTTTAATCACAGAATCTGTTACCGTTCGCCCTTCAGCTCTGCATCTGCCGTGCTTCTGACTCAAATGTTATAATTAATGTTTAGTCACATGATTATAATTGGTGACATGACTAAGTAATCAAATATGAGCCGTAATCACATGAGTAAGTAGGCAAATATTATAATGAGCCCTAACTAAATAAATACACTTTAGTCATAGTTGAAACATTCACCCGTTAATGTTTGGTGTTATTTGAGAGTCGTTAAGGTAAACAGTTACACTAAAAATAAATTTTTAACATCACATATAAATTGATTATATCAATTAAAATATTTATCTAAAAGTTGTGGTAAGAAAAGAGAAATTTTGCATTTTTTTTTTTTTTTTTTTTTTGTAATTTATCCTAGGGTCAATTTTTCTCATCATATCGCTCACAGATCGTACACTGATCAGCCATAACATTATGACCACCTGCGTAATATCGAGTAGGTCCCCCTTTGCCACCAAAAGTAATACACCGTGTAAACTGTCTCCTTTCTGTAACAACCAGCATTTAACCTTTTCTACAATTTGGGCCACGCTAGCGCTTCTATTGGATCTTCTAATAGACCGAGTCTTGGCCACCCATGACCCTGTCACCAGTTCACCCGTTTTCCTTCCTTGGATCACTTTTGGTACGTCCTGGCCACTGCAGCCTGGGAACCTCCCACTCCCACAAGAGCTGCAGTTGTGGAGCTGTTCTGCCCCAATTTTCACTTAGTGACTACATTTACAATATCTCATTACAATTGCGGCTAGATGTATTTTAGTAGGATGTATTAGGCCCCAAGTGAACCTTTTTTCCCTAAGTTGATGTTGGAAGAAGAAACAAATACACAAGCGTAACGATTTGAGTAAATTTGACAAGGACTGGTTTAGAGCAAGTCCAAGGTTGCAGCTCTGCAGGGGTCAGGACAAATCCAAGGATGGAAAACTGGCGCCACGGTCATGCGTGACCAAGTCTCACTGATGTGCATGTGGAGTGAAGGCTGGCCCGTGTTGTCCGATCCAACTGAAGTGCTACTGTAGATCAGGTTAAAGAAAATGTTGACGCTGGTTGTTACAGAAAGGTGTCGACACACACAGGTCAGTACTGTTATGGAGAAATACTTCAGTTCAATAAATTTTTTTATTTGTGTAGCGCTTTTAACAATCGTAATTAATTGGAAGATTCTTTTCCTAACTTTTTTTTGTAAGAAAAAGCTCCGCCCCCCTGCTGTAGTTTTCATAATACGTTGTACTGCCAAGCAGCCTGCATCTTTTGATTGAAGTAGGTGTGGTGGATCGTAAGACACTAGCAGTTCACTCAGATACTGCGGCGCGAGACCATTTAATTCTATAGTATCAATAGTATTTTAAAATAGATGTGAAATTTCAATGCAGTGTAGATAAGATAGGAGTGATGTGCTTCTCTGTGGCGCTTCTGGTTCTAGTGAGGATTCCCGCTGCTGCATTCTGTACTAACTGAAGCTTGTTTATGCAAATAGTTGAACAACCAGACAGTAAGGCGTTACAATAGTCTACAATGAACTAATCTTTCTGCATCATTTAGTGACCATATATTTATGTTGGCAATATGTCTGGGGTGAAAGAATGCTATCCTGGTAATATTACCCACTTGCGCTTCAAATGAAAAGCTGGAATCTATAATCACACAGAGGTCTTTCACTGTCGCACTTAATGAAACAGAAAGGCCATTTAAAGTTGGTGTGATCAAAAAGCTTAGGTGCGTGTAGTCCTATGACTAAAACTTCTGTCTTGTAATACTTAATTGTAGGTAGGCGGTCATAATGTTATAGTAGATCTGTGTATCATTATTATAATATAGTCTTCATAGTATGAAGTTTTATTCTGACGTCACAGGCTTGTCTAACGAGTCTCCTGTCACAGTTTTATACCAGCACAACTGAATTCCTTTTCTCTCTTTTTGTTTTCTTTTCCCCTCTTTACAGTTGAAAACGCAGACCACTGTGACTTCACCATTCTGCGGAACATGCTCATCAGGTACACGACGCCGTGTCGACCTGCAAACAGAACCTTTATTCATCATATCTTGAAACGCATCATTTTTATATATATATATATATATATATATATATATTTGGCTACTAACTTGAGCCAGGTTTCTGAAGCTTACTGCACCTGTCATGTTTATCTCACTGTGTTTAACATCAGTGCTTCTCTCCCAGGACTCACATGCAGGACCTGAAGGACGTCACCAACAACGTCCACTACGAGAACTACAGGAGCAGGAAGCTGGCCGCCGTCACCTGCAACGGCATGGACAACAACAAGGTTAAAGGACAGCTCACCAAGTACGTATTCGTGTCGGTCTTGGAGTACACGTAATCCAAAGTTTAGTGCGTTTATTCTCAGTGACTAAGCATCCTGTCAGAAACTAGCAAGTAGTTCAGTGTGATGGTTAAATTGTGTGTTCCTGCAAAAATGACTTTTCATTGTTTTTCTTATTTAAACAGCATTTCTATTCGTTAATTTTATCATGAATTAACGTTAGTTAAATATTTTTCAAAATTCTTTTATTCTGAGTGAAATGTGCTCATAAGGGTTTTTTTTAATTTCTATTTTGATTGATCAATCTTCTGTCAAAAGGACCCAGAAATCGTGTCTGAGAACACTTGACTGCAAAGTCCGGTTCATTTTGCTCAGTGAAAACACGGTCATTCCGCGCTTGGGATCCGTGCAGGCGTCGAATCAGATCTGGAAACCAGTCGTACCTGAACACGGAGCGGAGCAATTTTTAAAATGAAATCTCAAACAATGACGATTACAATATGAAAAGTATGAAAGTATAAGATTCGGGTATAAAAGATTTGAATTCTACAAATAACTATCCACAGCTAAATAGAAGTAAGCAAGTTTTGTTAAATTTGCAATATAAACATTCTTAACATAAATATACAAATAAATAATAACAGTATACAGAGTAAACCAACAAATAAACAGACAAATAACTAAAAAGGGGAAAATAAAATATAAAAGTATCCAGTCTTAGTCTCGTGTTGATCAGAACTATGATTTAAGAGGTGTGGTTTTGGAAATGGCTGATCTAGGGGGCTAATACTTAAGTATGAGATCTAATTCGAGAGCACGTCGGATCGCCATTGACTGACTTCATTAAGGAGAAAGCATATACGTGGCACCCTGTAGCATTATAACGTCATCAATTCCGGCTTGTTACGAAGCTCTAACACTGGAGACTCCTTCCTTCGGCGTGTCCTCATAGAGGTCCATGTGTCAGTTCAGTTACTACGGCAACACATCAGAGGCAGCTCGTCAATATGGACCTGAAGGAGTTAACATGCTCTATGACGAGCGCAATCGGAGCTCAGTGAACACCTGTTTGTTTAAGGTGCAGTCTCGATGGTGTGTGTGTGTGTGTGATTAGCGCACTCTGTCTTGTCAAAACGAACGACTCGGCATTTCCTGTCATCCGCCTTTGTCTCAAGCAACCCGATCAAATTTCATAGCGGTTAACCTGGCCTGTAATCGGCACGCATGCGCGAGTGTCACTAGCGCGCTTCCACGCACTCTCACACACACACTCACTCTCGCTCGCACTAACACACACTGTGCAGCAGCCAATGAGCTGCCTCGCCAGATTCACCACTAACTGACAGGAAACCACATTTGCTTGTCTGATCTGAGACATTTTTTTCCCTCTCTTCAGAGCTCATCGTTTTTCATTTGAGCATTTATTGTTTTCACAATCTTGTTGATGCTCCTTATCTCACACACACACACACACACACTGATTTCAGCATGCTAAGTTTGTGTCTTTCTGTTTTGTAGAACCGACTCGGTCGAAGGCATGTAAGTGTGGTTTTGATGTTATTTATTTATTTTTGAAATTCTTCCCAAAGCAAACCAGTTTCTCTCCCCTGCACTGGTGATGGCGCCCTCTAGTGTCTGTGATGGATTTTTATTTATTTAATTTTTTTTCTCCCTTTTTCCTTCCCTTTCTTTTCTGGCAGCTTGAAAGAAAAATGTTCATGCAGTAAAGTCACAAGCATGTGTATATATACACGCACACACACACTGTATTATGCAGAGGTTGGGGTTCTCTGCTAGACTGTAGGAAAGCCCCGGTCCTTAAACGCTTTGCACTAGAATTAAGATATTTTATTTAATTTGCACAGTTTAACACACATGATTTAGTTTCTTTATTTCGTTTATATCAGGTCTGCGACTCGGTAATTCATAAACAATAACGAGGAACAAATTAACACCAGTTAATTCACCCAGAAAATTGCTTTAGGATCGTTTTCTCGGGCCGTTGCTGGTTAAATCGCAGCATCAGTCCAGACCTGCAGATTTAGCTTTAAGGTGACCTCTTAGCCTGGTGCTTTGCCTATTCGTCGGTGCTCTGTTCGTCTGCTTCGCTCACTAACCTCCACTCGGCGCTCGAGCTTTCTCGCTTCGCTGCTTTTATAACCACCGGTCAATCTGCCTGGGGGTCATCGGGAAAAAATGGGAAAAAGCTGGAATGTTGGATGGGTGTTTTATCTTCTTGGTTTCTTCAGTGCCGGTCCTGAGAACTCTGTAGCATCTGTGATCTGTCAGCTGTCTGTCCATCGAGCTCTGCAGATGTGTCTCTCTCTCGCTCTCTCTGTCTGTCTCTTTTCAACACTTTCTCTTCCTTTCTGTCTCTCAATTTTTTGTCTTCTTTCACATGCTGTCCCCGTCTTGTTCCGTTTATTTCTTGTCTCCTCTTTACTCTCCCTTACTCTGTCCCTTCACTTCATCTCTCTCACTTTCTGTCTCTATTGTCTTCCTTTATTTCCTCGCTTTCCATCTGCTTGTTTGTCTCTCTCTATCTTGCAGTGCTTTTCTGTTTTTTTTTTTTTCAGTTAATCGGGGTCTATCTGTCTTTCTTTCATGTATATATTTAACCACTGCAGATGTGAGATGTCCCCCTCTCTCTCTCCGTCCCTCCACTGTCTCTCATTTCCTCTTATCTCCTCTCTCTATCTCTCTCCAACTCTTTGTCCTTTTTTTTTCTCATTTTCACTTGCTGTACTCCTCTTGCTTYGTGTGTCTCTCCCTTACTGTCTGTCCCGTCTCTCTCTCTCTCTGTATGTCTTGGTTCTTTATTTTGGTCTCTATTTTCTTCATTTGATCTGTCTTCTTCCATCCGTTTGTCTGTCTCTTCATCTTCCAGTGTCTTTTTGCTTTTATAAGTGCCTCTGTCGTGCTCTCATCTGTCTCTTTCTCTCTTTCATGTATATATAAAATCACTGCAGATGTGAGATGTCTCTCTCTCAATCACTGTGATAACAGTAATTTATGAGTGCAGTCTTGTCGTCTTGTTTGTAACTCTCTTGCGTGCGTGCCGACGCGTCCCCCAGGAGCCCTCTGGCGCAGATGGAGGAGGAGAGGCGAGAGCACGTGGCTAAGATGAAGAAGATGGAGATGGAGATGGAGCAGGTGTTCGAGATGAAAGTCAAGGAGAAAGTCCAGAAGCTGAAAGACTCCGAGGCAGAGGTACGACGTTTATACAACGCCCCCACAAGCCCTGGAGCATTAAGACCTCCAAAAGTTTAGACACCCTACGATGATCTCGTCATGATCTGTATACTAAATATATTTGCACATTATTGGTATAATTGTGTTCAATCTAACGGTCGTTGTTGTGTTTTTTTTTTCCTCCCCTCCGTGCAGCTGCAGCGGCGCCACGAGCAGATGAAGAAGAACCTGGAGGCTCAGCACAAGGAGCTTGAGGAAAGGAGACGTCAGTTCGAGGAGGAGAGAGTGAACTGGGAGACCCAGCAGCGCCTCCTCGAGCAGCAGAAACTCGACGCCTCCAGGTCAGCACTGACATCACCACCATCACGCCACGCCAGGATTAACAAGCTTCTCCCTCTCTCTCTTTCTCTCTCTGTATGTCCATCTCTCTTTCTCCATCATCCCATGTCTCGCTTTATTTCTGCATATCCACATTTTCTGTCTCTCTATTGATCTGTGCTTTTTTCCATCCCTCTCTGTCTGTCTGCCTAAGTTGATCAGTGTCTATTTTTTTTCTCTTTTTCCCTCCTTCTCTTTCTTTCTCTGTCTCACTATTTCCGTCTTTCTCTCTCATTTTTTTTCCAGACTGTCTATCTCGATCACAGTGTCTGTTTTTCCATCACTCTCTCTTTTTAAACACCTCGTTTGACACTGAATTATGATTTACTCCATTACTTCATTACTATTAACCTAAACGCCCTTTTGCCCTTTAGAGGGCGCTGTTTATCCATTTGTTGTAAAAATGTCCATCATTTTGAAGAAGTAAAAACAGCTACATATTTCTGGGCTCGATGACGCACGGCTAGAATTTATGAACATACACATAGTTTTAAGTTATGACCAGAATTAGGCATCAGTCATTTTTAGCTGCACTTATGAAGAAAATCGGAAAATTAAACAACTTCCTGTTGGTCATTGCTTTTTCCTGTGGAAAAAACCTAAGAGTGGCCGCCTGAAGCAGGAACTCCATTCTGTAGCCAGGGATTAAACATCACACTTGTGAGCCTTTCCTGCTCGTATCTGCAACTTTTGGCTATGAATAATAATAGATGGATAAAATGTTATTTCCTACACAAATCTAATATTTAAAAATATTACTTTATTTCTTAAAAAGTATTCTATCTTGTATTAAAGCTAAGCCGTGCTCATGCTCTTGAAATCCATCTATTAGTCATCTAAGAAAGTTTACTAGAGTTAGGAAGATGATTTGAGATGCCGACAGGGATGAAAACGGCGAAACCAAGTGGACTAAGGTGAGAATTGAAACGGAGCCGAGACTCAAAAATTACAGTAACGTGTATCAGAATGGCTTTCCATCATTTGGTTTGTCTTTTTTTTTTTTTTTCCCTGCTGCATCAAAGCATAAATGAAAAATAAAACCGAGGCCTTGATCTGCCGGAGTGTTAATCAGGTGTTTAGTCTCTCACTAACACACACATCTTTTCTCTACAGGACTTTGGAAAAGAAAGCGAAAAAAGGGAAGATATTTTAAAAAACCTGCTTGCAAGACGACCACGTTGTTCATCGCCGCTTCCCCCCAAGCTCCTGATATTCGCCATGAATGCCACAGTTGGTTCACAGCTGGACGCATACACACATCTGGGTATGGACTAAAGCCAAACCCTTAGATGTGTATACATACACACACACACACACACACACATGCCAAAATCTATACTCGAATAATTTTTTTACGACCTGACCTCCGATGTTAATGATATGATTTTTCTGTCATCATTGTTGCCTCTTATGGTGTCAAAAACAAATAATAATAATAATAAAAAAAACTTAACAAGGGCAATGTTATATAAATAAAAATGTTAATGAGTTTTGAAGAGTGAAATGGAAACTTAAGGCCACTCCGGGGCTGTTAATTAAATCTCTCTCTCTATCAGACCACTTCGTTATAGCTTCATTAATATTAATATTTCTGCTAGTTTATTTTTATATATAAATATGTGTATGTATATGTATCCGGAGCCAGTTAAAGTTTTTTTTTTTTTCCCCCATTTTCTTTTCATGTTTGATTACTCAGACGGTTTTTTAAAAGATCCGAGATGTTGTCACAGCGATTCCGTGGTTTTGTGTGTCGAAGCCATGTGAAGCTACGCCTCGGCTAATGTCTCCTGTCGTATTCTATGGAAAGACAAGAAAAAAAGAAAAAAAAACTAACCCCTCTTTGGTAATATGTATTCCTTTTCTGTATTTTTTTTTATTATTTTATTTTGCATTTGTAATTGTACAGTCACTTAATAAACGTGTGATATGGAGTGAGGTAATGTTACGTTCTGACGTTTCTACAGTCGAAGCAGTATTCCATTGTTTGTGTGTTTTTTGTTTTTTTTTCTTTTTTATTATTACTGTCCACTTGATTTACGCTGGAACTCCAAATATCCTTCAGTAAAAACCCGTCTGGACAACATACCACCCAGTCCTCTGTGCGTCTCCTTACATTACCCACACCGACCTCGGGTTACGAAGAGATTGACCTGTTGAGAGTGTTGATTCAGAAGTAATGGCATCCCCGGGACAAAGGGCAAGATTTGTATTACAAACTTTGTTTACAATGAGTCAGATTTGTCTGGAATTTATAAATGGATTAATCCGTAGTACAGGTTTAGGATTGTTATTATCTAATTTAATTCAAATCTGTACCATCTGTAGATGTTCGTCTCCGTCAAATAGCAAAGAATTAATAGCCATTGAAGTAAGTACTACCTTGCCCTTAACATATTAAGTGTCATAATTATTGGAACCCCAAACTTTGGGGACTTTTAAACAACTTAAAAATACAACATTGTTCTGGTCTACAAAAACTGGGGAATCAATAAATGACATCAGAATCACATGACTCTAAATAAACACACCCACACACTATATATTTTGACACTGTAAAACAAGGCTGAAGACATCCAAAATACACAAAAATCTCCTTGGAACAGTTGATATTGAGATCTGCTACTTCTGCTCTGCAAAGCCTTATAACGCCTCTAATTCAAGAAGGTTTTCGTGAGAGAGTTTCCTCATGGAGCTTGATGAGTTTTGCAAATACACTTGAAACAATACTGTTCTTGTGAGAACTGATCCAGAACAGCTGACTTTGTGTCTTAAAATAACAACTGACTGTTTTTGTTGTTACTTATTTTTCTAGGATGTAGAAAAATAAGTAACTAAAACCACTGAATTATGTTGAACTTGAAGCCAATAGTAGAGCCATTACTAAGTATTTGTTGGTGGAAGACGACAGTACTATCCATTAGCCATTCTGTGTTCAAGCTCGTGCATATGTATAGATGCATGGATAGATGGACATAGACACAAGCATTAGTATGAGTCGTTGATGAAAAAATAGTTTTTAGAAATAGTCAATAGGTTAAAGTTAAAAATAAGCTGAGCAGCTTTAAAAATGGATTCAGACTACACAAGTCTACAATAAGAAGAATATTTTTATATTAATGACTTTATTGACTTGGCCTTGCACATCTATATATACATTTTATTTATTTATTTTTATTGTTTTGTGCAGCTGGTACTTTCAGTGTGCTAATTAATTAACCTCCCTTCTGTGTCGCCGAGACATTGTCACGTGACCGTTTGTTTGCATACTCATTAATATTCATTAGCGTCTGCCAAAGGTGGGCGTGTACACAGGAGCAGCCTTGTACACGTTGTATTTTCTATAGTGATTTTATTTTATTGTTTCCTCTTCATTTTAACATACATTCCTATCCTGAAAACCGTGTTAGGCTTGTGTCAATCTTTAATGTAATCAGTGATGTACAGAAATTTCGGGCATCAACCCGAAATTATAACGGCAGAACTCCCTGTCTAACTTATTAATTCACAGAAAATACATTTTAATAAGAAAATACACATTTTGTAAGGTTGAGTATCTTACGCCTTGTTTACACTAAGTTGTACTACTTTCGTCGTCAGAAAAATAAATAAACTCCCTGTTCGGTAATTTACAGATTTTAAAAAAAGAATCACAGATGAGAAATTAATTTTCAAACGTAAATATATCATTGACAGAGAGAGTTGTGATCAATGTACAGGCAATCCTTCCTTTTATTTATATAGATAAGTGGTAAGCTGTAAGTTAGAAGAAATTTTTCAAAGTTATTTAGTGTAAATGTGTTCTCAATCATTTTGAAACGTATATAAAAATAAAAATTATACCAGATTTGGTATATTTGGATTAATTATTGGTTGTTTAGCTGGAACTTCCGGGTTTTTTTTTTTTTATCCTGAGTCACGCCCCCCTCTATAAATGGAAGTCGAGCACGTGATGGCGCTCGCGAGTGTATAAACGGCCATAATGCAGGATTATTTATTTATTTTTTTGCTTTCGCTATCACTTTAACGTTAAAAACAAAAAGGACACCTCTCCCGCTGTCCTCTCAGTATGACGGTCTGTCGTTCAGCACTCGCGCTTTTGATTCTTACCTACGTTCCCGCGCGAGCCGCTACCGTCGAGGAGAGCGTTGTCCGCGAGCCGAGCGCGCGTGCGCGCGAGCGCTCCGGATTGCCCGGGTTCGACCCCGGAGACCCCGCTCCGGCTTTCCGGGTCCAGACGTTAGACGGGGAGTTCGTCTATCCGCTCAGTGCCGCTTCCAAATCCTCCTCCGTCATCATCCACGCGTTCACGAATAAATCCGCGTTCCTGGAGTGTCTCTGGTCGTCCAACTCGTCCGTGTCCGACCTGCTGGAGTTCCTCCCGCTCAGCGCCGAGCTGCTCTTCCTGTCTCTGGACGATTCCGCGGCTCAGGATGCGCTCTGGATGAGGGAGCAGGTGTACAGGGTCGTCTCCTCTGTAGGGCACAGGTGTGTGTGTGTGTGTGTTAACTTTCATTTATATCATTCAACAGATAACCAAAAGTTTTGGCACACCCTTATGTGCACATCGAACTGCCCTCAGTTCCAGACATCATTGCCTGTCTGCTGTAAAAACTCTTCTGCACCACTGGCTTCCCACTAGATTTTGAAGTGCCACTTTAGGCATTTGTGGTTATTCCGCTACAAGAGCAATCGTGACAATCGGGCAACTGAAGTCCAGTCAGAGCTCTGTGCATCACACTTTAGTTATTGTGTCTTCATGGAGATGGCTCTGTGCATACTGTCACATGCGTTTGTGTGTTTGTTTTCACTTAGGTTAATCTCCACCCCATCCCCCCCCCCAAAAAAAAATGTGGATTCAAATGTTTAAAAACACTCTAATAACAATAAATATATACAGCTTATGTGGCATGCTGAAGCATTAAGATAGCCCTTGCCTTAAGATAAGTCAGTCAGGCCTCTGTGCATCACATCACACTCGAGTAACTCTACTTTCACTCCAACTATGTCCACTATATCTTCATGGACATTGTTTTGTGCACACTGTTTCCAGGTTGAATTAATACATATGGGTGCACAAACTATTGGCTGAGTGGTTGATTCAGAGAAAGTTGTATAGTGGACACTTTTCAATCACTCACTCATCATCTATAACGCTGTATACAGGGTCGATGGCGGCCTGGAGCCTATCCCGGCCGACTTAGGGCACGGCATAGGGGACACCCTGAACACACACATACACACACTACGGGCAATTTGGGAACAGCAATTAGCCTAATCTGCACTGTGGGAGAAAAGCAGATTACTCGGAGGAAACCCACCAAGCACGGGTTGAACATGGAAACTTAATGCATACAGAGACCGAGATGGGAATCGAACCTGAACCCTAGAGGTGTGAGGCCACAGTGCTAACCACTAATCCTCTGTGCTACCTGGACACTTTCCGTAAACATTAAAATTCTTTTACTTTAATGCATCGCCATTACACGGTTTATCTAACTTCCTTTCTCCTTTTATCAGGGGTAAGGAAATTTTATCCAGGCTTCATTTCTCCCCCATCCCCATCTACGCCTTGGGGAACTGGATACCCAGAGTGCTCTACTCCTGGGGATGCGGCGGACACAACTGCGGTCTGGCGCAGGCGGTGTTTACAAGTCCAGGTGTGTACGATCTCTTCTCAACGGATCCATTCAAAGCCTGACTGGTGTTTAGAGTTTGTTACTCATTTCTACTTTCTCATCTTTCAGAGTGGAAATTTCCGGTGATCACGAAGCGCCTGAACGCCAGGTACGACTGGCTGAATGGCCGCTGGGAAAAAGTGCAGTACGTCCTGGTCGGGGCAGGTGATGGCTGCAAGCCCTTTCCTGCAGCCGCCGGAGCTGTGGCCTGGGTTTCTGAAAGCGGCTGCTCGTTTTTTGCTAAGGTGAGACGCGAAACGACATGAGACGCGAAACGATGAGTCACTTCGTCGTGTTAGTAATTGAGCGCGAATGAAACTACAGTTCGAGCAGATGTCCTAGATAATTCATCAACAAAATCAATTCGGGTCTGTTGCAGATTAAAGCCATGCAAGATTCCAAAGCTGTAGGTGTGCTGGTTTACGCATTACCTGGCAACCCAATCCAGGACATGAACTGCACTGGAGACAAGTGTAACACCACCCTGAACATTCCTGCGGCGATGCTGCACTTCCAGCCTGCTGTAGATCAGGCGCTATCGTAAGCCCCTCTCAGAGGTTATAAAGCGTTGATTTAATTCGTATTAATGTCAGATATTTCAAGTCTCTTTGTGTTGTTTCAATTTTGATGATTATGGCTTACAGCTCATGAAAAAAATGTATTTGAATGTTTCCTAAGATCAATTAAAAAACGATTTACAATACAGAAATGTCCAACTTCTGAAAAGTAAGTTCAAAATACGTTTGAGTCGTGCACTCCAAGCCTGCGGCACTTATTGAAGACCAGGTTGCTTTAATATCAGCCTTCAGCTCATCTGTAGTGTTGGTTTCTCTTGATGATAAACTGTTGGGGTTCAGGTCAGCAAATTAATTCAGCACAGTAATATGATGGTCTGCAAATCAGTTAGTGGTTGTTTTGGCGCTGTGGGCAGGTGATAATTCCTGCTGGAAAATTTAATTGGTCTCTCAATGAAGCTCGTCAGCAGACAGAAGTATGAAGTGCTCTAAAATCTCCGTGTTGACTTGGGACTTGATAAAACCCTGTGGACCATCAACCAGCAGGAGACATGGCACCTCAAATCATCACCCACTGTGGAATCTCCACACTGGACGTCCAGCAGCATGGACTCTGTGTCTCTTGATTACCAAAGAAACTGCAAATTGGACTTTGAACCACTTAGTAACAGTCCAGTTCTTTAATATAATAAGATAATAGTTCTAGCCTTGTTCCTGGATGCATCTGTGTGTGGTGGCTCTTGATACACAGACTCCAGCTTCACTCCACTCCTTGTAAAGCTCAACCAACTTCTTGAATCAGCTTTGCTTGACAATCTTCCTAAGGCTGCCGTCTCCCCAGTTGCTTGGTCACCTTTTCCTACCACGCTGGTTACTTCCTGTCAACTTTCCATGAATATGCTTTGATACAGCACTCTGCAAACAGCCAGCCCTTTCAGTGAGGACCTTCTGTGGCATAACGTCTTTGTGGAGGGTGATGATGATGATGATGATCCACTTTTGGACAACTTTCAAGTTTGCAGTCTTCCCCATGATGGATGTGGTTGTGTGTTCTGAACAAAACCGAGAGATACGAAATGCTGTAATAATTTGAAATACTGGATTTTTGATACTCATATTTTATTAAAATATTGGAATTAAAACAAAAACACTTGAAATATTTTACTTTGTGTAATGAATCTAAAATTTCACTAAAAAAAAA
>QMIH01000430.1:235086-251385 GCA_003987875.1 Clarias batrachus | reverse complement strand
ACACACACACACACATGTGTGTGCGTGTGTGTGTGCGTATAGAGTAATAATATTAATAATAACAATGTGTGTTTTTTGTTAACAGATCAGGGAAGAAGGTAAATGTGACGTTCCAGGTCACTCCATCACCCAACTATTTTATTGCTATAGACCAGCAGGGGGCGCTGGCAGAAATGGGCTGGTTCCTGTATCCTACGTTCCGTTTCATAACCTGGCAGGCAGAGTGGTACGCCAACACACAACCTAATTACCCCGTCCCTTTGAATTATTAAACCCAGATACACCGCATGGTATTAACCACTATGTTGGATTAAATTTATTTAGTTTAAATGTCCAATAATTTATATACAACTAACACAAGACGGGGAAAGAGTTTGTAGAGAAAAAGTTAAAAATAATCTGCTGATCTTTAATGTAATGAGTGATTATTATTATTATTATTATTATTATTATTATTATTATTATTATTTATTTGAGGTTATTATTTGACTTCTTTGGTGGTCAGACAAATACACTCCCTGTTCGGTAATCGGAGAGAGAATCACAGATGAGAAATGGAAAAAGTAGATCAGATAAAGATGAAGTTTTGTCTTAAAACGACTCCAGCGTGTTAAAATTCACTTATACCATTTCAGCCAAAGTGAAAATATGAACTAATCCGAGGAAAAATACTTACAAAATAGTTAGATACAATAATTATACACGATCACAAAATGATGTATGTGTACAGTAGGTGGACGTGATAAACCTGATCTGTTTTATCCTCGGCAGGTTTGACTTCAATGCCGGTTTGCTGGAGCGAGTTAAACGTCCTGCTGCTGTCGTTCCTGTGTTTAATAGAACGCTGATGCAGGGAGAGGCCGGAGCTCGGGCCATTATCACACTTCACAAAGGTCTGTTTAAGTCCTCAGTGAAAGTGTGACACACACACACCATGAACTAAGATCTGTATGGATGTACCACAGCATTAAGATGTTAAGTGCTGTTTATTCAGACTTGTGGGAGTTTGACACGCTGGAGCTGGACGCGGCGTTGTCCTGCCCCGGCCGCAGGGACGAGACGTGCGCTCACTGGGATCACACGGTGCAGCTGTTCATCTGCTGCGATCACTTCAGTCCTTACTGTAACATGGAGCTCGGCCGCTGGATCACCGCCTTCCGCAGGTACACACACTTGCACACATGCACACACATGCTCTCATACTATTGCACAGAGTTATTTTAGAGACAGAAAAACAGTATACAAATACATTTTTACAATAGGGGGAAAAAACATTACAATAATAAAACTAATTACAAAAAGTTTTAATCCCAATCTCAGGCCACAGACATGGTTTTAGGTTCTTGTGTGTTGATTTGAAACTCTGTGTGTGTTCAGAGGAACCGGCCGCTGGCTGACGGACGTGTCTCCGCTCCTGCCTCTGCTGAACAGCGAGAGGTGTTCCCTGGTCATGAAGACCCCGCCCTGGGCCATGCCCTGGGTCACGTCCCTGAACCTGCGCTTCAGCCACAGCAACCGCTCGGGTCAGGATGAGCTGGGAGCACACGAGCAGAATGTTGTAGTTTTACATCATTCATTTAGAAACATCACTATTATTATTATTATTATTATTATTGTTATAATTATTATTTAGTTTACATTTCAGAAAACTAAAGCTTTTATCTTAGTTGAGATATCTTAGTATCTCAGGCATACTTTTTGCCATTAATTAAAAAAAAATACATTTAGAAACCATAAATAATAGATGAAATATGAATGTATTTGTGATTTTAAATGTTCATGTTTTACAGAAAACGCATCTGAAAAGCTCTACCCCTTCATGCTGACATTTCTGTATAAGGGCGGAACCTTCGACAGGGATTACAACTCCAGATTTCACGAGATCAACTTTACCGCTCCACCGTCAACAAAAAAGGTGACGGAGCGTACTTTAGGATTTATTTCCTTTTTCTGTTAAAACGTGTTAGCGGATGATCGGGTGTTCACATGGTTTTGGCCATATAATGTATCCATTCTAAAAGCATTTCTAAGATGGATAATGTTTTACAGGTGGAGCTATACGCCGTGATCACAGGCCACGGTAGCGACAATAACAACTGCGGCGAATTCTGCGTCACGTCGCACTTCTTCCTCGTCAACGGCGTCCACAACAATTCACTCACGTTTCACACGGCTGGTGAGTCGCTTGGGTTTAAAGCGAACAAAAGGCATTATTCTGCTTATACAGTCGATCAGGAATGATGCGCCTTTAGATCTGCATAGTTGATGTAGCTGTTAATAATGGAAGATTAATAATATTGCAGCTACCAGATTAGAACTGTGCTGGAGATCATCACATACTCGCCTCAGACCACATGAATCCGTTTAGTGTGTCGTTAAAAGCTGCCGCTCAGGTTTGTTTTTGTGAAGTAAATTTTTACAATTCCCTGAGGTAAAAACAGCAGTCACTCYGGGGGCGTGGCCTAAAAGTCGAAGATGGACTGGTACCATAGAAGAGATTTTATATATGATTTACAATATAATTTCAGTGAGATCTGAATAGTAGTGTTAATTTTGTCAGCTATTTTCAATTTTAGTGTTCGTCCTGGGATAAATGTCCCTGTTAGTTTTTATCATATTTAGTCAACCTTACACTATTTTTGTTCAAGACAAGTTTTAGTCTACTAAAAGTCTGGGCATTTTAGTCTAGTTTTAGTCAATAAATATGTAACATTTTTGCAATAATTATTAATTAATCTTACAGTCAATAGTCTAGCCAAAACCCCTTTTTTTGTCTGGTTTTGTTTTTCACAAAATAAGTATCTTAACATTTAAAATGTATCTTTTCATCTGATGTCTTGGTTAGCTCATTATATTTATTTTAACCATCACAACCACTGCTTCATGTCAATATTTTTTTAACTGCAAAACAATAGGAGCAGTATGGAATACATTGTTCTGAAACATATAAAATATAAAGAATAACATAAAAATATGAATAAATATAAAAAATAAAATACATCACATGTTACACAACATAATTAATATAGTTGCAAGCAACGATGGCGGGCCCAAGCACCCAGCGCCATCGCTACCCACCGCACAACCTTTTTTATTCGAGTGTGTTAAGACCTCGAAAAAGCCATCGCCACTCGGTTGCACCATACAACCTGCACAACATCACACATTATATAGGACTAATGTCAATTTGACCCCGAAATATGTGCTGAGTGCGTGTGTGTGTGTGTGCGTGTGCGTGTGTGTGTGTGAGTGTTAACATTTGTGATGTGTATGTGTGTACAATAGGCAGCAGATGCTGGAAGAAAAGCCTATGAAGTATGTCACTGAACGTGATGTCACAGAAAGTGTCATTGAATATAATGTCACTCAATATAATGCCACACAGAAAGTTATTAATCGTTTTTGGTGTACGTTTAAGACATTATTACAGCTGACCCGTTTGAGATATCAAAAATCTCTCCGCAATTTTTCATCCTCAATGTCTTTAGATCACATCGGCCCGGTTTGGTAGCGATTGTATAATTTCCCTAGGAGGAGTATATCAAAATCTATCAGATGTGTTTTTGCGAACAACCGGCCTCCTGTTGAGTTTAACCCAGGACATGCAGTGCGAAAGTTGTTTGGCTCAATGAGCTTTAAATGTCTCCCGAGTTTCGTGTGCCTACGTGAAAGTGTGTATGACCTAGGCAGCAAAATCTTCTGTGGGGGCCCCTGGGGGCCCCAGCCCAGGAGGCATCCTGGTGGCAGCAGATTCCAACCTGTCTGCCAAGTTTCATGAGTTTTTGAGCATGTTAAGACCCCTGAAAAGTTCAAAAGGGTGAAAAAAAAAAGTCTTTAGGAAAACAAGAGGGTCCTGCACACCTTATAGTGCTTGGGCCCTAAGAACAGAAAGGCAGTAAAACTACCTAGAGATGGTTATGGTTTGCCTTAATGTGTCTCTTCATGTTTGTGGTATTTTCCCCAGCAATTGTGTGCCCCCACTGTTTCCCCTCCGATATTACTACACATTGGCTTTTTTCCTCAGGTTCAACATGAAGAAAATGGGCCCAAATATCGGCTCTTCTCTTTCGCCCGAGTAATACTCCTGGCATGACGAAGAGTTTCCAATCTTTTCATTTAACATGTTTAATTTTTTTCCGGTTCTCGCAGAAGGTTTGTCACTGTCACTGTTCATTGACATCCGTAAGGTCTCGCCATCGTCTCGTCTTAGTCATAGAAAAAAATATGTCGTCAACGAATATTTTCGTTGCCGAAATTAACACTACTGAATGTCTCATTTTAATTTTATAAGTTTTATTTAAACTCGGGTTTTATCCAGCATGGCTTTAATTTTTTTTTTATTTTGTGGCAGGTCACAGGTTTAACATTCTCTTTCAAATACTGTATATGTTGAATATGTTAACAGCTTGTATTGCAGAATTTCCTCGTGAACAGTACAGTACATAATTGTTGATATTGTGAATTTTTCTTTAAAAAAACATTTATTAAATTTGAAGAAAAGAGCCTCCAAATGCAAAGCCCAAGACAGACAGTGAAACGTGTGCATTCCCACAGAATTGCATGTAAAGCATGAGCTGGATGAAAAATAAAACCTCTCTGTTTATAAGTACGAGGGGCGTTCAAGTCGAACCGGGACTTGTGGTGACATTTCTGGTGAATGAAGGAGTAAAAGTGATTGATGTTTACAGAAGACTTCAAGCACAGTACGATGAATCACATTTTTGCATTGTTTTTGTGTTCTACAATATTAGAGTGAAAAAAGGGAAAGCAGAACCCTGCAAAAGAATGTGAACCCCAGGAGACTTGAGCGCTCGGATACCTTTGACCAACGTATCAGACCTGAAATTAGCCTCTTGGCGTCATGCCTTATTCAGTCATCATTAAAAAAGGTCAGATGATGAAAATTCCACAGCTTTCTAAATACCTAGAGTCCTTTAACTTTGTCCCAGCAGTCAGCAGCCATGGGTTTCTCTAAGCAGTTGCCCAGGACACCCACAAAGCAGGAGAAGGTTATAAGTGTCTTCAGGTACAGATTTCCTCAGTTCAGAATGTAATTTTAAAAAATGGCAGTTAATAGGGACAGTGGAGGTCAAGATGAGGTCTGGAAAACCAAGAAAAATATCAGAGAGAACGACTCGCAGGGTTGCTAGAGAAGAACACCTGTTTGACTGCAAAAGACCTCCAGGAAGATCTGGCATACTCTTAAATTGTTCAACTGTTGAGCGACACCTCCACAAATATAGCCTTCATGGGAGAATCACCAGAAGAAAATCTCTCCTGCGTCCTCAGCTCAAAATTCAGCATCTAAATTTTGCAAAAGAACATTTACACAAGCCTGGGGCATTTTTGGGAAAAAAAGTCCCGTGGACCGATGAGGTTAAAATAGAACTATTTGGCCGAATGAGCAACGGTATGTTTGGAGAACAAAAGGCACAGAATTTGATGAAAAGAAACCAGTACAACAAGCATGGGGGTCGATCAGTTATGTGTTGGGGTTATATTGCAGCCAATGATATGGGGAACATTTCACAGGTAGAAGGAAGAATGAATTCAATTGAATTCCAACAAGCGAACATAACACCATCTGTAAAAAAAAAAAAAGAGAGAGAGAATGGATTAAGTGCTTCAGCTGTACTGTATCATCTCCTGATTTAAATTAATATTTAAAATTTGTAGATTTGCCACTGGGGTGCGCTATGCGTGTAGGTGAGGGGGCGGTGCCTAACGAACACGGCACGTGGCTGTATGGTCGAGCCGGCTGGTGTGACGGACTGCAGGTGGACCCCTGGAGGATCGATCTCACGCCACAGGTGGACATGTTAATAACACTGACTGTAATGTGAACTCTCACAATAATAATAATAATAGCGGATTTAAATGTTACATTTATTTTTGAGGTCTGATTCCAATTATGCACATTAACATTTAAATACATGTAGTTTGATATGTCTTTTTTTAACTTTGCATTCATATCTGAGATTTTAAATTTTCGGCTGTGTAAAAAAAAAATAAAATAAAATAAAAACATTTATAATAAGTCAAAGTGCAAGATTTAGTGATGGCCTACATTAGTGATTTTTTTTTCTTTTCCTGCTAACAGTAATCTTGTGTCAAATTCAGCTTCTTAGAAAAAACATTGAGGACACAACAATCGCATCCAAATGGCCAGACCATGCATCAACAGCTAAAGCAACTTGTTTGACAAAATTTGTATTTATCTAAAGGTTAAAACATTCAAAACGTCATTTTAAGAGATCTTAGGAATTTTTTCATATGGATTGGAATTTCAATGTATTTTTTTAAACTATTGAATTGAATTTGATTAATTTTGAAACTGGAGAACTCTAGTGACGCTATGCTTCTTCAATGTGACGTGTATCCAGAGGGACAAATTCTAGAACTGAAGTTGGAGATGGAAGGGTTAATGGAAACAGTTCTAGGAACAGCTTGGAATAGCAAAACTGGTGTAATCAAACAGACCCAAATTCTAGAACTGTTATCAGAACTGTGCGTCTTCTGGATCTAGAATTGGGCCAATCACATATGGAAAAGTAATCTATTCGCATTAAATTGGCCCATTTACGGTTTCGAATTTGAAGTTGTCTCGAGCATTAATGTTTTAATGTTGACAACCTTAGTTTTAGCACAAGCCCAAGCAAATTGTTTAGCAAATGAAGCATTCATGAAGAATCTTCTTCCAAGTTTTCTAACTAACTTTCTTAATTTAACCTAATAAATGTGATCGGAAGATTAAAAAGTATTGGAAAAACACTAAGTGGTGATCTGGCTTTTCTTTACTTTTTAAATAGTAACTTTTTAAATAATAATAATTATTTCAAATTTATTTTAATCTTGATTGCAGCTTAACCTGAGCGGTTCCAACACCATCCTCTACTTTGGACTTTATGACGGACGGAACCCCAATCCTACCAAAGATCCGGGCTACATCATCATGTCCTCTTATCTCGTTTTTTATAAGTGATTCCCAAGAAGGAATTTATTATGTAAAGAGTCACTATGCACTGTAAAGTCCTGATTAAAAAAAAGATTTTTGAATATTTTTGAAATTTTGTTTTTGACTCTCTTTTTTGTTGTTGTGTATTGAACAAACTAATGTCTCTGACTTTTATTCTGAAATGGAAATTTTCACAAAAAAATTAATTTGAGGTAAGAATGGTTCTACTTGTAAACATGTATGTAACGGGTTTGACCATATACACACGAAGGTCAATTTGTAGCATATTGTAACGGGTTTAACCAACGGATAGAAAACATGGGAACCAGATTCCACAAGCATGAAGAGTATTTATTAAGCGCAACATTTGGCACACAATGTTAAACGTATGCAGTCTTGGTGATATAATGCTCTAAACCAGAATAGTGGTGAGGTGAGTGGCGCAGGTCCACGGGACGCAGCTCAGTGTAGACTCCAAGCCCGTCTTTTATATCAGGTGGYCCTGCATCTTCCTAATTATTGACCTCGGTACTTTCCCCATCTGCTTGGTCCCTGTAGCGCAGCTGTTCCTTATCATCATCATCATCATCAACACTACAGCATTTTTGGAGAACTCTGACTCTAGTCTGTGTAAATACGTCAGTAATTTGAGCATAGTACATTAAAATGTACATCAAAATATGTTCTTCGAAATAATCCTTTTTAATCAAAAAATTAAGAAAAAAAAATTGGCTCAACTCAGTTCAACAACAGTTCCAGTTTTAAAGCAGACATTTTACAAAGTAAACACAGCAATTCAAACAGTAAATAATCTCGCAAAATTGTCAAATGATATATATGTGCCTATATTCGACAACCGCATAAACATACAAAAATGCATTGCCTATCAAAACCATTTAACGCTTCTGGTGTTAGCCTAGCATAATAGTGCATAGTGAAACATCTTTCTCTTCACATTACAGAAAAACTACTAATAGCATGCTTTTCATGTCACCACCACAGATTCTCAACACTCTTGGATCTTACTCAAGGATGTTTACATCTCATTTGGAGGAATATTAACCCTCCTGTATTTAGGAGCAAAAAGGCACAAAACCTTAGCTTGTAGTTGGCTTGGTTGACTTAATCAGCGGCACCTGGTCTCTGTGAGGTTTTAGGTTCCTCCCTAGTGATAAGTGACCTGTTTAACAGTGTTCACAGTTGAGCACAAATTACAATCAATTTATCATTTTAGAAAACATACGAAAATTGATTTTAAAAATTGGAGCGTTAGTTAGGGTTCACTAAGTTAGAGATATAGTTCTTTCAATGTTATTTATGTAGTAGATTGGTAACCAAATCTCATATGAGCTCCTGATGTGATGGCATCATTGAGGGAGCCTGCTGCACAAAGCTAAAGCAATATAACTTAATTTCCAATTTTCAGCCTTGCCATTATCTACTGAATCAGTGTTGGCCCWACCTATCTTTGGCCCCACCAATAGGCCAACAGTGGGCCGACGGACAAAATGACGTTGGGCGAACCACTGATGCCAACATGGGCCCAATGTACTGTACGCACTGCCATATGCCCAACTTTGGCTTGATGTCGGATCACTGACAAAAGGTTACCATAATTTAGCTGGCATTGGGCCGACAAAGCAGTGCTATCTGTGAAGGTTTCACTGTTGTGCATKCACTGGCTGTAAGCCTGCTGTCAAAATATATTAATATTGATGTTTGTTTAGTCTGTTAATGTTTGCCATCAAGTTACGCATGTTTGGGTAAATATACCCAGGAAAGGAAATGAAGGGCTCTTGATAACTCAGCCATTGAGGTGGCACAAGCCAGTGTAGTCTTGTCGGGCCCAAGCCCAAATAAGTGAGGAGGGTAGTGTCAGGAAAGGCAGCCAGCATAAAACATGCCAAGTCAATATGGGGACCACAAAAAAGATTTTCATATGGGATCGGTCAAAGCCCAGGGTTAACAACGTCTGCCTCAGATACTGTTGGTCAGCAGGTTATCTGTGGAAACTGAGCTACTGTTGACTGAAGAAAGAGAAAGAAAGGGGAAATGAGGAAAAGTAAACGTGTAGAGGGTTAAAGTAGGAGCTTTGAATGTTGGTACTACGACTGGGTCAAGGGAGAAAGCTAGTGTGGGGAAGGATGTAATACARTCTAGGGCAGGGGTCAGCAACCTTAAACACGCAAAGAGCCATTTGAACCAGTTTCCCACAGAAAAGAAAACACCGGGAGCCACAAAACCCTTTTGACATTTAAAATGAAGATAGAGGTCCCCGAGTTGCTCTTGCAGCTGAGGATCTAGAGAGAGCTAATTGACCGAACGCACTATTGGCACTTTGTGCTCCCAGATCAATTACAGTTTTGATGCATATTTTGAGCAACAAAGAATTAAAACACATTTTATTTTAATGTTACAAGATCACCATAATCTTCAAATTTAGAATTACATTAAATAAAATACACATTATTTATTTTCCAAAACCACAGGGAGCTGCAGGTTGCYGACCCCTTGCCTAGGGTGATAAAAGATGCAGATGGAAATTTACTAACAAGTGAAGATAGTGTTTTGAGAAGGTGGAGGGAGTATGTGAGAGAGAGGGCGAAAATTAAATCGACAGTTCATTCTTTCTGTATCTCAGATAAATCTTTCATCAAACCAGTTTATCCACCTGCAAGACTAGAACATTTCACCGCTGATTAAGTATAAGGATGTGTCAAGACGTATACAGCCTCATCCTGTACAAGTTATTATAATGAACTGTTTGAAAAAACAAACAAAAAAAATTTTGGACATGGGAAATGTGGTAGTATGAGAAAAGACAAGTACATGATGTGGCTTCCTGTTCAGCTCAATGAGCTTTAAATGCCGAGACTCTCAGCCACCCTAATGGGAGCAGATTCCAACCTGTCTGCCAATGCATGTTAAGACCCCCAAAAGCCCAAAATGGTGGGGGAAAAAATCCTTAGGAAAACAAGAGGGGTCCTGCGCACCATATAATAGTGCTTGGGCCCTAAAAAATAGTCAGTTATAGATGTACTAACAAACTGTTGTGAGCTGTGTACATTAGAACACACAGATATCTTTACAGGAAACTGTGTGGCCTTTGAAAAAATCTTTAAACTACCTCACAGATTTTTATTGCTGTTCCCTGTGAGAATATTTGCCCTCAGAGGTGTGTCTACCCTTTCTAATTACCTGAAATTATTCTGTGGAGAAAACAAAAGCACATCAGGCACAGTGACACTTAMGATCATTTTTGAATTTTTTCATTTCCACCAGGTAAGGAGAAGCCTATGTTTCCTCAGGTAATTCATGTAATGCTTTCTCTTAAGAACATTATCACTTTTTTTTTCTTTAGTTGTTAGAAAGTTTACATTTATCTGGTAGGATCCAGTAGTTATGCTTCGTCCTTTAACGGTTGCTTTACTTTTAGTACAGATCATTTCCTCCTTAGGAGTTTATGCTGAATCCTTAAACTGTAACATTTTCACTTGAAGGTTATAAGATATTGTGTACAAGGATGCGTTTCATGTTATCTTTCCACTTTAGAAGGCAGTTTTCCTTTTTAGATGGTTTTAGATTTCCTATATAAATTCAGAATGTCAGAATGTTAGGTTTTCTCCCTAGAAGTTTAAAAAAAAAATTCAAAACTGGTTATGTTTCCTATTTAAAGGTTATGTCTCCTTGATGTTTTGCCTTTAGAATATATGTTTCCTCCTTAAGAGATAAAATTTTCTGATTTTCTGTTAAAAATGTGATGTTTCCTCTTTAGAACAGTGCATGTTCATTTAAAAAGGTTATGTTTCCTTTTTTACAGGATTATTTTTTACCGGGTTATGTTTGCTCCTTAAAAGATAAAAATTTCCTGGTTATCTTTCCTGTTTAGCGGGTAATGTTTCCTCCTTAAAAGGTTTTGTTTCCTATTTAGAAGTTCACATGTTGTATTCAGAAGCTGATTTTGTCTTTAGAGAGATATGGTTTGCCTTTAGAAGTTTATGTTTGGTCTTTACAATGCTGTTCCATCTGCAGAACGTTTCGTTTTTTATAGAGGTCATCCTTTAAGTTTTGAGTTCCATGAAAAAGAAGTATGTTTCATCCTTAGGATAAAGCAAAAGCTGATATCTTTCGTCTGTGGATGGTGCGTTGGTTTTATTACGGTTTACATGTTCCTGAAGCTTAGCCTTGAACTCACTGTGGCAACGCACGCAATTGGATCGTTTCAACATCAGCTTCCAATTGATGTCAACAAACTCTCTAACAATAAATCAGGTATGTAAATGTCACATTTTACGTTACACCATTTCCAGTTCGGTTTTAATAGATCGCTTTGGATGCACTTTACAGATGAAGTAGCGAAGCAGCTGAGCTCGAAGGTGCGCCTCTTGTGCTGGATCATGACCACCCCAACAAATTTGGAGAAGAAAACCAAACATGTCCGAGCTACTTGGGCCAAGCGCTGCAACATGGTGCTCTACATGAGCTCGAGCACCAGTGACTTCCCAACCGTTGGACTCAACGTGTCTGAGGGCAGAGACAACCTCTACTGGAAAACCATCCGAGCCTTCCAATACATCCACACTCACCACCTTGACTCTGCCGACTGGTTCGTCAAAGCCGATGATGATACGTTCATGGTACCGGAGAACCTGAGGCTTCTCTTGAGCAGATATGAAACTAACAAGCCCATCTACCTGGGGCACAGGTTCATGGTGTTCGTGAAGCAGGGGTATATGAGTGGCGGWGCCGGCTACGTCCTAAGCAGAGAGGCTCTCAAGAGGTTAAATTCCATGCCTTTTGTTTACCAAACCTTTAGGTTATTACTTTACAAATCATAATTTTTTTAATGATTATTTTTATAATTTTGTTTCACTTTAAGGCAAAAGTGAGAACTAAGTGGCTCGGGGACCAAAACGTTGAAATTTTGTGTCCATGGCCTGGAAACTCCCCAGATCTTAATCCCATTGAGAACTTGTGGTCAATCCGCAAGAGGCGGGTGGACAAACAAAAACCCACTAATTCTGACAAACTCCAAGAAGTGATTATGAAAGAATGGGTTGCTATCAGTCAGGATTTGGCCCTGAAGTTGATTGAGAGCAGCCCAGTCGAATTGCAGAGGTCCTGAAAAAGAAGGGCCAACACTGCAAATACTGACTCTTTGCATAAATGTCATGTAATTGTCGATAAAAGCCTTTGAAACATACAAAGCGCTTGTAATTATATTTCAGTACATCACAGAAACAACTGAAACAAAGATCTAAAAGCAGTTTAGCAGCAAACTTTGTAAAAACTAATATTTGTGTCATTCTCAAAACTTTTGGCCACGACTGTACAAATTGTGACATTTCCAAATAATAAAATAAATGAAATAAATGAATTAGAATAAATTAACAAACCTAATATTTTTACAAAATAACAAATTAAGGAATAAGAAGCAGAAATTTCCTAATCTCTCTTTTTTAACAATATAAAGCTTTTGAAATAAATTCTTTTGCATTTATACACAGTACTATATACAGTGGCATGCGAAAGTTTGGGCGCCCCAGGTCAAAATTTCTGTGAATTGAAACAGTTAAACAAGTGGAAGCCAAAAAATTACATATGAGAGTGGATTTCAAGGTGTGTTTTGGATCATTATCCAATTGTTGATGACATCCTCTTTTCAACTTCTGCTTTTTTTTTCTTTTCTTTTTTTTACAGATGGTGTCCTGTTTGCTTCCAGACTTTTGTTGAAATTGAATTGAATCCATTCTTTCCTCTACCTGTGAAAATGTTCCCTGTACCACTGGTTGCAATTTAACGCATAATTGATGGACCCCCATGCTTAACAGTTGGACTGGTGTTTTTTTCATGAAATTCTGTGCTCTTTGTTCTCCAAACTCACTTTTGCTCATTGAGGCCAAACAGTTCTATTTTAACCTCATCGGTCCACTGGACGTTTTTTCCCCCCAGACTTGGGTAATAACGAGTTACATTTAAGAAAAAAAACAAACAAAGAAAAAAATTGGCTCAACTTAGTTCAACAACAGTTCCAGTTTTAAAGCAGACATTTTACTCCAGAAAGAACAAAGTAAACACAGCAATTCAAACAGTAAATAACCTTGCAAAATTGTCAAATGATATATATGTGCCTATATTGGACAACCGCATAAACATACAAAAATGCTTTGCCTATCAAAACCATTTAACGCTTCTGGTGTTAGCCTAGCATAATAGTGCATAGTGAAACATCTTTCTCTTCACATTACAGAAAAACTACTAACAGCATGCTTTTCATGTCACCACCACAGATTCTCAACACTCTTGGATCTTACTCAAGGATGTTTACATCTCATTTGGAGGAATATTAACCCTCCTGTAGTTAGGAGCAAAAAGGCACAAAACCTTAGCTTGTAGTTGGCTTGGTTGACTTAATCAGCGGCACCTGGTCTCTGTGAGGTTTTAGGTTCCTCCCTAGTGATAAGTGACCTGTTTAACAGTGTTCACAGTTGAGCACAAATTACAATCAATTTATCATTTTAGAAAACATACGAAAATTGATTTTAAAAATTGGAGCGTTAGTTAGGGTTCACTAAGTTAGAGATATAGTTCTTTCAATGTTATTTATGTAGTAGATTGGTAACCAAATCTCATATGAGCTCCTGATGTGATGGCATCATTGAGGGAGCCTGCTGCACAAAGCTAAAGCAATATAACTTAATTTCCAATTTTCAGCCTTGCCATTATCTACTGAATCAGTGTTGGCCCWACCTATCTTTGGCCCCACCAATAGGCCAACAGTGGGCCGACGGACAAAATGACGTTGGGCGAACCACTGATGCCAACATGGGCCCAATGTACTGTACGCACTGCCATATGCCCAACTTTGGCTTGATGTCGGATCACTGACAAAAGGTTACCATAATTTAGCTGGCATTGGGCCGACAAAGCAGTGCTATCTGTGAAGGTTTCACTGTTGTGCATTCACTGGCTGTAAGCCTGCTGTCAAAATATATTAATATTGATGTTTGTTTAGTCTGTTAATGTTTGCCATCAAGTTACGCATGTTTGGGTAAATATACCCAGGAAAGGAAATGAAGGGCTCTTGATAACTCAGCCATTGAGGTGGCACAAGCCAGTGTAGTCTTGTCGGGCCCAAGCCCAAATAAGTGAGGAGGGTAGTGTCAGGAAAGGCAGCCAGCATAAAACATGCCAAGTCAATATGGGGACCACAAAAAAGATTTTCATATGGGATCGGTCAAAGCCCAGGGTTAACAACGTCTGCCTCAGATACTGTTGGTCAGCAGGTTATCTGTGGAAACTGAGCTACTGTTGACTGAAGAAAGAGAAAGAAAGGGGAAATGAGGAAAAGTAAACGTGTAGAGGGTTAAAGTAGGAGCTTTGAATGTTGGTACTACGACTGGGTCAAGGGAGAAAGCTAGTGTGGGGAAGGATGTAATACAGTCTAGGGCAGGGGTCAGCAACCTTAAACACTCAAAGAGCCATTTGAACCAGTTTCCCACAGAAAAGAAAACACCGGGAGCCACAAAACCCTTTTGACATTTAAAATGAAGACAGAGGTCCCCGAGTTGCTCTTGCAGCTGAGGATCTAGAGAGAGCTAATTGACCGAGCGCACTATTGGCACTTTGTGCTCCCAGATCAATTACAGTTTTGATGCATATTTTTTGCAACAAAGAATTAAACACATTTTATTTTAATGTTACAAGATCACCATAATCTTCAAATTTRGAATTACATTAAATAAAATACACATTATTTATTTTCCAAAACCACAGGGAGCTGCAGGTTGCTGACCCCTTGCCTAGGGTGATAAAAGATGCAGATGGAAATTTACTAACAAGTGAAGATAGTGTTTTGAGAAGGTGGAGGGAGTATGTGAGAGAGAGGGCGAAAATKAAATCGACAGTTCATTCTTTCTGTATCTCAGATAAATCTTTCATCAAACCAGTTTATCCACCTGCAAGACTAGAACATTTCACMGCTGATTAAGTATAAGGATGTGTCAAGACGTATACAGCCTCATCCTGTACAAGTTATTATAATGAACTGTTTGAAAAAACAACAAAAAAAATTTTTTGACATGGGAAATGTGGTAGTAGAGAAAAGACAAGTACATGATATTTTCGACATAATCACCTCGCTTTTCTATACACTCTGCCCATCTGTCAAGCTTTTTTTGCTCTCATTAAAATGTTTTAGACTGACCTTCTTCAAGACTCATTGGGGGCATGTAGGACTGCTTTCAGAGAACTAAACAGGTGAAAGTCAGATGGAGCAAGATCAGAACTGTGGAACACCTCAAAAACAAAATTTTTGAAGAGCATTGACAGTGAGGGCAAAAGTTTGCAGAAGGCAGTGCAGATCGACAAGAAACATAAATTCTGGCCACGATTGAAAAGCAACATCCCACCACACACAGGCCCAGCAGGCAAGGAGCCCAGAGTTGCCATCCCAGCCTCCAAACTCATCATATCCCAATGCGATCAAGCACCAATGGGATGCATTTTGACCTACACAAAAAACAAAGACGCTGGGTTGTAGGTTACTTCCAAATGAAATACTCAGTGTCTATTCGAGTCCTCCTCGTATTTATGAAATAAAAAGCCAAACTTAAATTTTCCATCTGCAGCAAACCAAACCGTCTCCTTTTGTGGGCCGTCATCCTTTCATCGTGTTTGCTGGAGCGTGCGGTCAGCTGGCAACCTGAATGAAACCGGGGGACGCATATTTTGACCAAGAAAAAATTAAACATGTTTTTATTTTAATGTTACAAGATCACCATAATAATCATATGTAGAATTACATTATCCTACAATAAAATACATTTAAATGAAATGCACATTATTTATTTTCCAAAACCACAGAGAATTTAAATTCCTGTAGAATTTATTATAATTAATTTATTGGAAAAGACAAATAAAAAACATTTCGACATGAGAAAAAAAAGGCTGAATGTCCCACAAACAAGCGGCAACTGATGGTGACTGCATTAAAGATTTGGCAAAACAGCTCAAAGGAAGAAACTCAACTTTTGGTGAGTTCCATGAACTCCAGAACAATTTGAACAGAAAGTGTCCAAATACTTTTAAGCCTGCAAAAATGGAGTGAATGTGAAAAACATCTCTACACACGTGGACAAAATTGTTGGTACCCTTCGGTCAATGAAAGAAAAACTCATAAAGGTCACAGTAATAACTTTAATCTGACAAAAGTAATAATAAATAAAAATTCTATGAATGTTAACCAATGAATATCAGACATTGCTTTTCAACCATGCTTCAACAGAATTATTTAAAAAAATAAACTCATGGAACAGGCCTGGACAAAAATGATGGTACCCCTA
>QMIH01000430.1:196354-214285 GCA_003987875.1 Clarias batrachus | reverse complement strand
CCACTGAGATTTGACAAACAGTAGTGGAATGAACCCAGTCTTCAAAGGAGATGGAGGGTGGGTGGCTTGGTTGTTTTCAGCTATCCATCTTTAATGTTGTTGTCTCACCCTGTCATGTGTGCTTCCCCCAAACGATGGTACTGAGCTGGTGGTGCCCCTTCAACACTGTCGGAAGAACTCTGAGGATCGGTTCCTAGCTACTCATTCAACTGTTTTCACTGTCATTAATGGTGCAKCAGTACTACTCAGGCCATAACGGACCTGAATGAGGCTACTAGCATTCAGGATTCTCATGAATGACTGGTATTTTTTTTTTTTCAAAATGTAAGTAGTTATTGCTCATATTGTCAAAACAAAGCAACAGAACTTACCTTATTAATAAAAAGAGAGTAAAATAGGTGGAAATTATAAACCTGGACTAAACCAGAGCTGCCAACTTTTCAGAAAAGCATGGAGTGAGATCCTGAAAATAAAGGCAGTGGTTCTGCAATAGGACAATATTTAAAATTCAGCAGTCATGCACAACAGGAGCTGTGGAACAAGAGAGAGATTCCACCTTACCCTCCAGTTATTCCTCATTATCACTAATCAACACAGCACAATTGTTTATATTTTTGGGGCATTGGTGGATCAGTGGTAGGTTTCTCTCCCTCCATGTGGAAGGCCCTGGGTTTAAACACCAGCCACTGGATGCAATACTGGTCCAAAGTCCAGAGAATATGGGAGTGTTGCATCAGGAAGGGCATCTGGCATAAAAACTTTGCCAAGTTGTTGTGCGGATCGGATGGTCCACCAACTTTAGCTACTAGAATTGAAATTTATATTAATATGTTGGACTGGATATTCTAGGGGAAAAAACATTAATTATAATTTATACACACATTCCTATGTTCCCTAAGTCAGTGATTTTGCTTGTGTCTTCCACAGACAATTGTCTTGAAAATGTAAAACCAAGAAAGTGTGAATTGGAAGTGTAGCGTGAGAAGATATGTGATTGCCTGAGACTCACTCTCAATGCGTGAGAGTTGGCAGCTCTGCTAAATTTTCCAGAGAAGCAAAACATTTCAGACAAAACATCTTTGAGTTTAGTGAGTAACGCTGATCTGGTGCCGTCCTTTYAGAACCTTGCTGGTGGTCTCATGAGGAGAATGCTGCTGATTCTGTACCAGAACCAAGGCTCCACCAGCACATGCAGCATGCTTCTGGGGTTAAAGACAGAATCCAGATCAAGCTCAGTCTCAGCCAAAGGATCTGGTAGAAAACTGGTAGAGGAAAGARGGACAGGATTAGGTGAGAAAGGATAAAGCGCTAAAAGACATGTTCTTGTTTTTCTGGATTTGGAGAAAGAACATGAGAATGAAACAGTTGTACCATCTTACATGGACGAGACAAACACTGAGACTTTCTACCCATAAAAAATTTCAATATTTCAAATRAGTTCTGTATTTTTGTKAKTAAGTTTAAATTTCAATGATGCCACAATCATCTCTGGTCAGGAGTCTGAGAAAATAAAACTGCGTGTGCCCTCAGGGTAGCAGTTCGAAATAATGATTTCATGATTAATTAAGCTAATTGAAATGAATGTTTTAGCTCAATTTTCAAAATGTTCTAATTGAAAATGTACAGTGACCACTTGTGTGTGTATGTATTCTGTCTGTATAGCACAATATACCATGATGAACTTTGAATCCCATGTCGGTGTCTCACTCTGGCACCCAAATACATATTCCCCGATCACATCACCTGTAACCCTCAACCTTAACTCATGCTGTGTGGCCCAATTCTAGACTGAATATTTTCTTAAAAGTCKGGTATCTATCTACCTGTAACAGTTTTCCTTCAGAACAAACCAAAGTACCTTTTAGTGATCTGTACTCTTGGTAGGAAAACTTGGTTTCTGAAGACTACTTTTGTGAAAAAGAAGTGATCCTGACTTGTACTATTCTCTAGACCTGCCTGATCCATCTTATTTTTGTTATGGCTCTCAAATGGAGAGCACTTACTGCTGCTATGCAAAGCCCCCATGGTGTGTGTAAAGATACATATGATAACTAAGCATGGTTCCTCTTACATTAGAAACCATGAAGCCATGAAGGCCTTAGATTGCATTTCATACAAACAATACATAAAAACAATACCTGCAACATGGTGGCTTAGTGGTTAGCACGGTCATCTTGCACCTCCGGGGTCAATTAAGCGTTCGATTCCTGCTTCAGGATCTGTGAATGGAGTTTGCATGTTCTCCCCATGCTTGGTTGGTTTTCACAAGGTACTCTGGTTTCCTCCGACAGTCCAAAGACATGTTGATTAAGCTAATTGGAGTTTCCAAACGGTGCACCCCACCTCACATGGTACTCGTACGTAGCACAATTATGGAAATGATTTATTTATGGCCTTGCTACCTGATGTTACCTAGATAACCAGGGATTCCATTTTGGTTCCTCTAAAGGTTTCTTATCAGGTGAGTTTTTCCTTGGCATTGTCACCTCCATGTTGCTCATTATGGATATCTCATAAATTTATACATTTAGAAATATTTAGGTAGTAAATATTTTATATCCTGAATTTATATATATATATGTGAGTTTATGTCCGTTATTAAAATGCTATTGAATTAATTGAATTGTGAGTTTCAGTCTTGAACCTTCATTTGATCCTTTACAAGGACAATCTGAAAACCGATTTAGAGCGCTACCCTTCTAGTAAAGAAAAGAATATATCCTTTATATATTGCTCATTTTTGGAAGAGAAACCATCACATGTTGGTTTCTACCTGGAACTATTAAGGTTACAGGTGGGGCAACTTTGCAAGTTCCTTTTTTATAAAATGGTTGTATTTACATTTTTAAACTATTATTTGTATCTCTGCAATAAAGCAAGAGATAGCCRAGGTTAAAAGTGAACACGAGTGCTTTGTTATAAATAAACTACATTTAATTGTAAGTTCTGTGTTTTAGGATGGCACACATTTTCTACTGTTCTAGATTATCACAGGTCAGTTCAATTTCTTTATTGTCTCTGCAGGGATCAGATTAGTGGAATGTTTAGTGGAAGGATTAGTCCACTATTTTGAGAACTACCCTGAGATATTTAGCCAATTAGGCTGAACTGCTGATTGACACAGGTTCCTTGCATTCAGGCCAAGTGAGGTGCTTTTAACCTCAGCTATCTCATGCTGTCTTTTTAGTACAGTATATTAAATCCCCCGACCGACAGCTTGCTTTTATTAAAACAGAATAAGAAAAACAAAAGATATATATTTGCACAGATTGAGTGTGCGGATGCTTCTCTTTGGGTTTTTATTGTTTCTTGTTTGGTAGCTCCAGCACCTCGGCTACGCCTTTATACCAGGTGAGTGATGTTTATCTCTCTCTTTTATTACTATTATTTGTTTCATATGCCGAGATGTACATGTAGTGATGGGAGATGGGGCCACATTTACTGTAGGTGTCAAGGCTTCCCAGGCAATAGAGAATGCATGAATACAACTAACAAGCCGCTGTTTGCAATCTTTGAACTGAATTTATAAATTCGTCAATCAGTGTTAAGCATTCAATACAGAAAGCAAATTGATTAAAACATGAAATAAAGAAAATTGAGGAGGTAAATAAAAAAGAGAGATAAAAAGAAGAAGAAAAAAAACAACTCATAGACACAGTAACAACACTAGACTGTGTTGAAAAATGTGAATGGAGCTTGCCGTGGCAAATCATTGGAGTCATGCTAGCAACATGCTAATCACTCAGGCATCATGTTAGTGACATTCTAATAATGTTGCTAGCGACATGCTAATATAGTTAGCATAATGCTAGCAACCGCTTAATCACACTAATCTCGTGTTAGCRACATGCTAATCATATTAGCATCATGCTAGCAACATGCTAATCATGTTATTAGCAAAATGCTAACATAGTTAGCATAATGCTAGCAACCGCTTAATCACACTAATCTCGTGTTAGCTACATGCTAATCATATTAGCATCATGCTAGCAACATGCTAATCATGTTATTAGCAAAATGCTAATATAGTTAGTATCATGCTAGCAACATGCTAATCATGAACCAAATTCCCAATTATATTTCAACAGGGCAAATGTGGGCACCTGTTGTTTCCTGGAGGTAAATCTAATACCCTTGTGCGTGGTATTATGGTATTAATGATTAAGAGCGAGGCAGCAAAGTTTAACAGTATCGTCCATCAAATTTTATTTGAGACAGGATCATGTCAATTATTAAAACTTTACATGTTATAAAACAAGTTTGTCAGTGCGGACATGAGCAGAATTAGGACTCCAAAGTGAAACACATTATGACGAGTTTTTTTAGCCAATCTGATGCTGTATTTTTCAACACACCGATGCCACAAGCATTGCTATTCCAAGCACTGTTACAATGGTGTTTAGGGATAATAATTAAGGGAATTGTAATACAAATGATAAACAATGGAAAGAGTGAGATATGAATATGTGGCATGAAATGAGTATTATAGATTTTTTTTTAAAGCTGTAAGAGGATAGATACATACACATTTTGCAAGTTTTAAGGATTTACAGTGGTGGCCAAGAGTATTCAGACAGCATATGCAACAGTGTACTGATTTTGAGAAATGTTTACTGTAAAATATTATACCTGTTCTGTTACATACATTTTAACTTACCTCTCATGTAGTGTGCCATTACTTCTATCCCAATTCAATTGAAACACTATAAGTGATTTAAATTGATTGCGTAATCCATATCTAAAATCATAGTAATTCATCAACAGCTGTATATGTCGACGTGTGCGTTAATAAATCTACTTGTACATACATTTGCACAAACCCAAGAGCAATATGAACGTTTTTCATAAGGAATGTATTTGTAATACTCAACATCGTAAAGCTGCCTGTCTTTAAAACTCCACTGCTCAGCTTTAATAAATAAAAGTAAACACTCTTCGAGTTATTCCTTAGTGGTCAGCAGAACGGGGGTTTAGATTATGATGCAGGATTTCCGGCAAATGCTCTCCGTGTCAAAGCGATTACCGTTGCCAAAGCAACCTCCAAACCAGAACTGAGCGCAGGAGTTGGCCTTGGGCTCGTAATACCATTTCACCACGTACGTGCGACACGGCCCGGGGTCGAGCGGCTGCTGGCAGGAATCGTCTGTAAACAAAAATATTTCATCTGCCATTTCATTTTCACCCTCAATCTTATTACTAAAGGAACAGACAAAAAGAGAGGCATATCTATAAGCCCAGGATTTATTACTTCTTTTTGTTGGCTATTTATATGTTTGGACAGTTTGACAGCAAAATGAGATAACACCAAGTCTCCATTTTCAGTTCATAGCTCATTCTAATGGTTATTGTCACATTATTTGCCCATTATATAGCTAAATTTACACTATGTGAAACAGTAACAGTTACCTTTGCTAAACGTATCCTGAATCAGTATTAGTGTCTCTGTGGTGGTGTTACTGGTGGCCTGTGGCTCCGGTCTCTGTAAGGGTCTCCCTAAATCAGAGTCTTCCAAACTGTTCTCGTTCTCCCCACTGAAGGATGGAGCTTGGGTGCTGTCTAAGATCTGTCCTGATTCACCTTCCTGTTCCACATCAAAATAACACCACATTAATAACAATATAATCTCTGACCTAAATGTTATATAGTTATGTTGAGTTATGATTAAAGCATTTTTTWAAATTTGATTGTATTTTGTTCCAGGCAATTCTTGTAAGATATTAAAAACGTTACAGGGACATTTTCCCTGTTTCCCAGCAGTAGATGGATAGACAGAAAGACAGATGACTACATTGTTCGTTAATTCGTTAATCATGATAACAGTTACGAGACACATCACATAATGACTCACATCCATGTTACGCATTAAATGAGTCATTTCATTTCATTTATTACAAATGACTCACTGATTAATGTGTCATATGGATGTGATGGATATATGTATACTGTAAACGCCATATGAACCATTTCTTTTTGWCACACTGGATAATGATTTACCTCGGCGACACACTGAGTCATCATTCATACATCATTCATATCATCATTCATATAAGACTAATGAATCACATTTATTGTGTATGGGACATTAGGTAATGATTTATATCCACATTGCATAATGATTCACATCTGCACCGATGACATACTGAATAACATGACATACTGTGAGAGATAAGTTCAAATCTATCAAACATAATAATTAATGAATCACATTTATTTYCACCAGTCATTTTATACATCATGACAAACATTTAGTCAAAAAAGGGCAATATAGACAGATATGGCCGACCTGTGTGCGGTTGGCTTTAAAGGTSGGGATGTAAGTCTTCCTCGATAGTGCTTCATCATAAAATGGAAGAAGATCAGGGCTGGGAGTTTGAGCAAATAAGCCATCGCTGCTCTCACAGAGTTTAACGACCAGCTTGCTCTCCAGTGCTGAATCAAAGAAAACACATTAAATACTGTACAAATGAAAAGTTAGTGAGGCAGACATTTATTATCCACTGTTATATAGAAAATTTAATCTAGCAGTTTAAACTGCATTTAACTCTCGAAACCATATGTGTATTAGATTTAAATGTATAATCTTCTAAAGCTAACACAAATTGCGCACAAGTTTACATGTTCTCCCCGTGCTTGGTGGGTTTCCTCTGGGTACTCTGGTTTCCTCCCACAGTCCAAAGACATGCAGATTAGGCTAATTGTCGGTCCCAAGTAGCCCATAGTGTGTGAAAGTGTGTGTGAGAATGTTAACCAGAAGTCCTGCCATGGTTGTAAAATAGGAATAAATACAATAGTAATCACTATTGGTCTCAACGGGCCTTAGATGGACTACAGAGGTTCCTGGATGGGTGGATGGATGGATGGTTTTACAGGTTGTATGATCAGCTGGTTGTATGATAGTATCTTAATTTTCACATTAGATTAGATTACTCACTCACTCTGCATGACCAACAATCACAAACATTCATTCAAAGCTTGGATTTTTCTTTTCATATCACCTCTCTATATATTTTAGTGAGAGGTTGTACTGTAAATAATAGGATAAAATAAAACTCTGCTTGTAAGTTTGCCTTTCATTTTTGCACCTCAAACTGTTTATGCAGATAGGAATTAAAGTCGAAGAAATGTCACACCAAATATGCCATAGGATTTATGTAGAATTGTTGCTTTTTGCTGAAATCACTGGCTCTGTGTCAGGTACATACAAAATGACTGGTCATCTGTCACTTTATTGCTTGCTACAGTGAACTGTTCCTACCAAGAGGTCACCACAGCGGACCATCCAATCTTGACACAGTTTTTTTTATGTCGGATGCCCTTATATCGGATGCCTTTCCTGACGCAACCCTCCCATTTTTCAAACCAGGCTTGGGACCACAAATGCATGCAGGGTGTACGTGCAACCCACCGACAGCGGGGAACGAACCAGTATCCTCAGATCCTCAAAATCAACAACTTTAGCCACTTGAGCCATCGGGATTAAAACTGAAATGCAATAAGCTAACATTACCAGTGAGGGTCCTGAAGTCACTAATCACATAGAGGTGTTCCTCATCCGGATCAGACGCAATGGACTCCAGCTCTCTCTGGAAGCCCTCATAAAACGGCTCACTCTGATTCACCACACCGATGACAAACATCTCGATGTTGCTGGCGTGTGCATCTCGCACCGCATCCTCCAGCTTAACCACGTCCCGCTGGTCTGCCTGGCCGTCCGTAATCACCACCGCCACTTTCTGAACTCCAGGGCGGGCCGAAAGAAACAGCTGATTGGCCTGATGGATGGCGCTTCCCGTGTAGGTTCCCTCTCCCATATAGTGCATTCGGCGTACGGCAGATTTCACGTCGTTATGATTGAGAGGTTGAGAGAGATCACTGATCACTGTAGTCAGGTGGCTGTACAGTACAATACCAACATGGGTGACATTTGGCTTGACGGAAATGCGGTCGATCAGGGCGCTCACAAAATCTTTTATGATGTCAAAGTTGTCGGGACCCACACTCTCTGAGCTGTCGATAACGAAAACCAGCTCCAAGGGGTTGAATCTGCAAGTCACGCCACAACCTGGAACAGGAATTTTTCCTGGGATTGTTAAAATGTAAAAAAAAAAATTACAGATCTTAAGATAAAATGCATAAAATCCCCTGTATTTCCAAGAGAAGAATTCAGAATCCAGATCACCAACCTGATCCAGATTGTGTAGAATAGTGCCTTGTTTTGTGCATTTGTTGATAATTTAATGTTACCATCACATTAAAACACGGGCAAAGAAAAAAAATGCTAGGTTTAAGAATTCCTAGGAAATTCTTCCTTCAGAATTAGAAATCAAAAATTTGCAAACAACCACAGTCCTCGAAATCTGCTTGCAAGTTCGCTTCCTCCAGTTTAATTAATTTGTCATTTATTTCCCTTTACAAAGTGCATGTAAATAGGTAAAATGGAAAAAACTCACCACAAATGGATTTAATCAATTTGACAACTTCTTCTCTCTACAAAATGCAGCACAAAAATATTTAATTAAGCACAAGACACACCCATCATCTGACGTAAATAAAATGTTCTAAAACGACATGCTTCCCAATGACTTGTTCTCACTTACAGTAAGACCGGGTTCCCCTTTTTGGCCTTGTATACCCTGTCACGTAAACATATTACTTAAAAGTTGCAAAAGAATGTATTTGAAATATCATTCAAATCTATTCAGCCTGTACTGAGACCAGTCTCCGTAATTTGTTTTTGTGAAATAGATTGAAAAAAAAAATGACAATAATATTTACAAACGTTCAAGGTTCTTACCGTTGGTCCTGTTTGCCCTGGTTCCCCTTGTCCTCCTTTGTCACCTTTGTGTCCTTTTTGGCCCCAAAATCCACGGTCCCCCTGCAAAAAGGTCCAACAATACAATCCTGTCCAAATCTTCTGAGAGAACAGTATAGGAGCTTATCTTACCTTTTGCCCAGGAAAACCCTCTCCTGGGACTCCTCTCGGTCCCATTAATCCCTGGAATCCAGGCTCACCCTGAACAATATGGAATTGAAGTTTGTATGGGCCTACCAAGAACTTGATCACATTTCTTATTCATAATATTATAGTAGCTGCATTCAAAATCACTAGTTTTACAAAATAAACAAAATAAAGTTTTATGATTTGTACTGAATATTGGTAGCTCATCTTGCCTTTGGGCCTTGGATTCCTTCCCCTGGGAGACCTGGTGGGCCAGGTTTGCCAGGCAGACCTACAAACCCCTGCGAATGAAATGGAAAGCTCTGTTTTCTCTTGGAATCACAAAACCACATTGAGATTTTTAGTGAATTGCTGAACAACAACAACAACAACAAAAAATTGCTGAAAATGTTCCATTCATCCATCAATCCATTCTGGGGTCATTTCTACACCTAGGGTTAGGTCCATTTCTGTTTCTGGGGTCATGTAGCCTATCAAGGCAGAGGACACGCTGGAGGGGTTGGCAGGTCATTGCCAGGCACAAGCGCAATCTGAAAACACCAGTCAGCCTTTGGACTGTGGAAGGAAACCAAACTACCTGGAGGAAACCCACCAGACACAGGAAGAACATGCAAAACCTGGACTTGTGAAATTTCTGGTGAATGAAGGCATAAAACCAGTTGACATTTACAGAAGACTTCAAGCATGGTACGGTGATGAGACTCTTAACCACAGTAAAACATTAGAACGGTGCAAACATTTAATAGCAGGCTGTATGTTCATGAATGACGATTCCAGCCAAGGCAGCTCCAGCCCATTGCAGTCATTCCTGTGGAGTGCCTAATACTTGAAAATCGACGAATAACTTATCCCCAATTTGTGGAAAAGACGCATCTGTCCATGGGAACTGTTCTATTTACCAAAACCACTTACTGTACATATTACACAAACTCGGCTAGGAGATCTTGCCACATCCCCTATACAGTCCTGACCTTGTTCCAAGCCTTTTCCATACGTTTGGGCCATTCAAAGGGTTCCTAGGATGCACACCCCTTGTATTTTCTTATTATCACTTATACTGTACATCATTAGCCTTGGTACAACCCAGACCTCTAGAGGTAATTTTCAGATGACCRAGAGAGGAAGATCTGAATCAGAAGCTTATATTAGAATGAATTACTAACCTTTGGGCCTAACAGTCCCATTCCTGGTGGTCCTACTGGCCCTGGAGGACCTGCAGAACCTCGATCTCCCTGAACCAGAACATTATAAAAACTAAATTAACTCGGAAATACAAGAACAGCTCGGAAATGGATGAAATAATTTATACCTTTGGTCCAGGAAAGCCTGCCCCCTCTGGACCCTGCTCTCCAGGTAGTCCTCGGGTGCCTGGAGGACCCTAAAGATCATGCAATGGACAACAAATAAAGGAGAAAAAAAGGATGTATTGTTCATACTACAGCTGGACTATCTGAACTGATCTTTGGTTGATTATATAAAGCTTATAAAACTAATATTTACAGGTGGTCCAGGATAGCCTTCTCCCTTCAGCCCTTGGGCTCCTACAGGTCCAGGTAGTCCTCTTTCACCCTTAACAAGAAAAATGAGACAAACTAAGATACTGAGAGAGAACAATAATGAAATTTTAAAAAATATACTCTTAGGTCAAAAATGTCTATTTTTAATAAATAACATTATACTTCGACTTATTGTTCAAAAATCAGTTATATACAGTATTACCAAGAGATTTGATACTTACAAATGTGCTTAAAATTTGGAAGGATCATTTATTAAATTTGGTTCTGTAAATGAGTGTTATTGGTAATGAGTGGCATGAGGCTTATATATTGATTATATGCTATTAAAATATCAGCTGCTTGTTATATTTAAGAATACCTAACAACAACAAAAGATTTATCTCAGTTATAAGTTATGTATTCTATAAAATAATAGGAAAAGGAAACACTTAAAAAGTTATGTTTTATGTCTATATAAAATTATTTTATGGTTTCTTGTATACAGAATTGTATACATGTCTAATATTTTTTTTTACTAATAACTGCCTTTAGTTTTGATTACGGCACACAATATGGAGGCCAATTCATGTGTGAAAATTATTCCTCATACTCCCAGAATCACTATTTTACAATTTTCTGAAATATGCCCCATGCCATTAGGGAAGAGAATCTCCTTAGTTGTGATAACCAGGTCATTCAGTACATTCGGGTCGTCAGCTGACTTCATTTTATTGCCACATAACGTTGCTGAGCCTACACCTGACCAATTGAAGCAACCCCAGATCATAACTGCCTCTAGAGGCTTGTACAGTGGACACTATGCATGATGGTTGCATTGTTTCATGTCCTTTCCTTCTTACCCTGATGCACACACGCTCTAGAATAGGGTCAGCCTGGACTCATCAGACCACATGACCTTTTTCCGTCAAAGAAAACCATGTTACCTCTGTGAAGTTGAGGGTTCAGGATTGTCCTTCCTGGCTTTTGATAATGTGTTGGACAGGTCTTAAACCAAGTCCAGAAATTTCAGCAATTTGCTTAGTTGTTGTGACTTTTTTTTGCCCATAACCTTAAAGATGCTGAATGTTGAATATCAGATTATACTACTTTATATGCATACTAAGATCATTTATTAAGCTATCTGAGAAGCTTCATGTATTAAGTGTGTTAGAGGAAATATTACTACTATTAGTAATAATAATTTGTCGCAATATATACTGGATATATTTAAGGTACAACATCTTCTAAAGATATAGCTTTGGTTAGACGCATTTGGGGGGAAAAACCTCTTTAGAAATTAGTCTCAGCTAGAACCTACAGTATTCATTTTTAATCTTGTTTTAGTTGCAAGCGTAACAACTGGAGCTACCTTGAGCATTGCTAATGGGTTTGATGCTACTGTATAGAGCAATAATCTATGCTTAAGTTTTGACCTTTGGCCCAGGGATCCCTATTCCTGTTTCTCCAACCAGTCCTGGAACTCCAGGTGGTCCAGGATCCCCCTAAGGTTAATACAGTCAGAATAAAATACCATAATCAGAGATTGTTCAGCAATGCATGCATCTCTACATCTGCTTGATTAAATGAACTGATTAAATGTATCTCTCACAGAAATCTTGAGATTTAACCATAAATCGCAAATCTTAATTACCTTACTGCCCGGCATTCCCCTTCCTGGAGGTCCAATTATCCCAGGAAGCCCCTGATTTCCCGGCTCTCCCTACAGAATAGACCAGATATAAGACACGATCTGATTTGACTTTTAAAATTTAGAGTGGCAATTAAACAAACTATATCATCATTTCATTTAGAACAGCTTTGAAGCGGATGATATTGAATGTCACATGACTCCACAAATTGTTCTGGTTTTTGTTTCCTTTCTTTTTTTACCAGGACCTTACCATAAATCCTAGAATATTATTTAAAAGAATGACAGTTTCCTTGACTAATCATAAAAAAATATGTGGTATATAAARTATAACAAGTCTAAATAACTATGTTTCTTCTTTTTAATACCTTGGTCCCCACTGGACCTACAGGTCCCATGATTCCCGGTTGTCCTCTTGCTCCTCTTTCTCCTCGCTCTCCCTTAAAGAATATAGCACGTATCATTGCAATACATTGTCCTCTGTTAATATGCCCTACTGAAACTGCTAAATAATTAAGACATCAGAAAACATAAACCTTATCTCCATGTAGTCCTTTGCCAGGTGGTCCCTCAAGTCCTCTAGGTCCAGGAACACCAGTGTCACCCTATATTGAGAGGATAATATTTAGCCAAATACTGTATTCCGGAGCAGATTTGACTTGATCGAAAATGTACGTGATCATGCAAACCTTTGGTCCTCTGGTTCCGTCTTCTCCTGGAGCACCTGGTTCTCCTGGGACACCTTGAAAGCCAGGCTCACCCTACAGCAAAGACAGAGGCAGCTCTCTCTTGTTACAGGATAGCTATCACAAGAGAGCTAACACAAGTGGCCTCCAAGACTGATGAAGTCAACCAACAACAATCTTTTCAAGGCTATATCAGGGGTGTCAAACTCCATTCCTGAAGGGCCGCAGACCCGCAGGGTTTTGTTCCAACTCTGCTCCAACATATATGCCATGTAGTTTTCAAATAAGCTTTAATGATTTGATTAGGTGGATCAGGTGTTTTTAATTATGGTTAAAGCTAAATTCTGCAAGTCCTCGAGGGTTGGAACAAAACCCTGCGGGTCTACAGGAACGGAGTTTGACACCCCTGGTCTATATACAGCATCACAGGCAGCATGACACATTCTTCCCACTTCCACATGCATGAACTCACAGGTGTCAATAATTGACAAGTGTGAGTGACAGGGAAGAGAACGTTTGCGCCCTCATATCCAGAGATCACTGACAATTTTGCTCTCTTGGATGCTCTCTTCCTGTCCCATGATGACTGAGGCATTGTTAGGAATCACCTTAGTGATCTCCAGACTATAGGGCAAATMAAATAATTTATAGTACATTAGATCACTAGATGGGCAATTGTGGCTCAGTGGTAGGCTTCTCACTTGCCACGTTGAAAGCCTGGGTTAGATTGCCAGCCAGTTCCCCCAAATCCCCAAACATAAATAGGATGTTCATGGCCACAGGTTCGAGATAAGGGTGTCTAAATAATTAAAATCAAACAAAGACTTCTGTCTTGTTTCTGTCTCACCTTGGCTCCTGGCTCTCCGACACCGTTTGGTCCTGGTAGTCCACGTTCTCCCGGGAGGCCATGGTCTCCCTGCAACAAAAACAGAAACATCTCATGTTTCCATCAAGAACTTCACTTTTTCCATGTCGCACTACAGTTAAATTAACATTTTGCTCACCTTGTCACCAGGAATGCTTATCCCGGGGGTACCTCTGGGACCAGGAGGACCTATGGGGCCCTGTGTTCCCTACATGTGTTATGTTGTGCAGTAGTTTCGACATAAAGACAAAACAAGGCAGAAAATTGAATAGATACTTTACACTGGTCAATTAATTTTTTCATCACTTGATCTAATATGATACATTTCAGGCCAGGAAAGCAGTTGTGTGGAGGAATTCTTATTCCACATTATATTAACGTTTGTAACCTTTTCTCCTTGAATTCCCAATCCAGGAGTGCCTATGGGACCAGGATGGCCAACAGGTCCAACATTACCCTGTGGGAGGCACAAAGAAATAACATTCAACAATGATTCATTATTAGGTTCATCATTAAAGAACCTATAATTGCTGTTAAGGCGGCACGGTGGTGTAGTGGTTAGCACTGTCGCCTTGCACCGCCAGGGTCCGGGTTCGATCCCCGGCCAGGCTCGATTCCCGTCTCTGTGTGCATGGAGTTTGCATGTTCTCCCCGTGCTTGGTGGGTTTCCTCCAGGTACTCCGGTTTCCTCCCACAGTCCAAAGACATGTAGGTTAGGCTAATTGATGTCCCCAAATTGCCTGTAGTGAGTGTATGTGTGTGTCTGTGCCCTGTGATGGATTGGCACCCTGTCCAGGGTGTACCCTGCCATGTGCCCTAAGTCTCCTGGGATAGGCTCCAGGCCCCCCGTGACCCTGAATACAGGATTAAGCGGTATAGATGATGAGTGAGTGAGTAATTGCTGTTATGTGATATACCTTTTCACCCTTGATGCCAAATCCTGGTGGTCCACGTGATCCGGTAGAACCGTTATAACCTCGATCCCCCTGAGATACAAACTGGGTTAGAGTTTCATTTAACTTTGCTAAGCTGTGTACAGTATGTTAAGTTTGGTTAGCTGGAGTAATAAATAAAACATACCTCTGTGTGTTGTGGTAGAATGGAAACTTCTTTGTATATAAGTCACTCACCTTTGGCCCTACTAGACCCTCTCCTGGAAAACCAGGAACCCCTCGAAGCCCTGGAGGTCCTGGTGGTCCCTACAGTCATTACTGCATTATTAGTGATATGACATACTAAGACATTTCAACACATTTTTGTCTGTACCCACTTACAAGTTGGCCAGGTTCACCTCTTCCGACTAGACCTACAGGACCTGGTGTTCCCTGGTTTCCCTTGTCCCCCTAGAACCATTGCATAGCCATAATAATAAATTAAACACTAGTAGCAGATAATGATGTACAAAGATTTAAAACAAGCCTGAATTAAATTAATATATTGTTTTATACATACTGTAGATGCAGAGTAAGAAAAATGCTAGGACTAGAACCCGAGATCATCTCTAAATATGACATTCAGACAGGCAGGTAAAWTTTTTTTTTCACTTTTAAAGCAATAGTTTTCAAATTCAGATGCAATGAACYGCGTCCCACATTGTTCTTCGCCATTCGTGCTCTCAACAGACTTTAAATCGATTTTTTAAATTTTTGATGATTTTGATGATTTTCTACATTAGCGTATTCCCTTGCCTTCTTGATTCTAATCAAAACCATGTTTTTTTGTAATTGTTAGGATTATTTACTTAAAAGGTGAATCTAAATATAAATTTCTGACATTTAACGTGTACAATAAATATCATCGCTTCACCTTTTGTCCGGGAAAGCCAACGCCTATATCCCCTCGAGGTCCGGTCACACCAGGAGGTCCACGATCTCCCTACATGCAGATTAAACATTATGACATGCAAATGAATGAGCCGCTGTTGAAGTTTACTAGTTTTGCAGCTTAGCACTTAGACACTTAACGTTTTTTGCCTGGAAACATGCTCTTGATTGTTGCACTTCATTATGTGTAAAGACTGAATTCAAAGAGGTCAGAGCAACAGGTTGCTGATGTTTGCTAAACCTGCCACTGATTGCTAATATTAGCTAGATGCTAGTATGCATATCATGAAAAAAAACACACACATAAAAATGTCTATATATAGCAACAAATGCCAGCCTGAAAACCATCATGTTTCTTCTGTTTTGCTCTTATTGTGGCTCAAACGGGTCGCATGCCATGAACTGTCTAGCAATGTACTTTATTGTCTTTTATTGAGGATAATGCTATCTTTCATTTACACTTAGTTCTGAATATAGTATGTAATACTCTCAAAGCGCTCTTTGTGTAATGGTGCTTTCCCACACATTTTATTTTCGAGGGAAGAACCCTTCAAATGTCAGCCGCAGAAAATCCACAGAAAAAAACACCATGTATTAGAAATAATGCCTGAATGTGTCACATGTTGCATAACAAAAAATTATCATTCTCATTTCTGAGAACAATTTCAGTAGACTGTTCTTACTTTGGGGCCTTCTAGTCCTTCAGGTCCTTCATCCCCTGGTGGCCCTGGGGGGCCCTGAATCAAAGACAGACAAAAAACACAGAGATTCAATTTATACTTTGTGATAATGTACAGTATTACTGCTACACGGATAGGCAAATTATTTTGCTCATATAAATTACTCAACCTTAACATAGTGAGACTAATAATTGATCGCACTGCATCGATTATTAAAAACTGTTGATTATTTTCCTATAAAAGCAAAACACTTTCTTTGTTTTTCATTATTCAATTAAATGAATCTTATCATCGATACAGAAGCATGCTGCATTCACAAAACACGAACTTACTAACTCATAATTATAAAATCTTGATTTTAAATATCTCATAATTGCAATTGATCAACATAAAGCATAAACCTATACAATTATGAGATAATAAGACATAATTATGAGATCTTGAGTATTTTTTTCTTTCTGTCTTTGCTTTTTTCCTCCTTTGTCCCTTAAGTAGCTAAAAAAAACAAAAAACAATTCCAACATTTTTTACTAGTTTATTTTTAATAGCTATGCAATGCTAACACATACCAATACTAAATCACACTGTTCACAGTATATATCAAGGATAATCTATACTACTTAATGTAACATAAATTAAAAGATATTAAATCACGCTCTCATTTTTGGAGCTTCCTGTACAGTATGTAGTCATTCCTCCATGCACATAGCAGGACATGCCTACATATCTTTGTCCTCATTTTAATCTTCAAGTCTAAAAAAAAAAAAATCCTTCATGTCTACAGTACATTCACTGTGTTAACGTGCTCATTGAGTCCAGGATYACTAGAAATCCTCTGCTCACATTCCATAAGTGCAACGTGGAGAACAAAGCACCATTACTACTTCTATGGTTTCATTCTGAGTCTATAAGAGCAATAATATTATATATCGTTYAGATTGGGGAAAAAAATAACAGTGGGATAAACATGGTSTAAACRATGATTATTKAATTTTTACCTCCATTCCTSCAACTCCTCTTGGTCCTGGAGGTCCTTCAACACCCTGGGAGTACAATATTTCATCTCAGWGCTAATTAAATATATAATCATTATTAATGAAGGTCTATCATGTGGTTATACCTTATKTCCTTTTGATCCAGGAGCTCCACATTCTCCTCTGTCACCCTAGAAGACACTCACTGATCACACACACTGAGTAGAAAATGTATTTTCTAAGAATATTATRAAGAAGACAAACAGCCAAAACACAGTAYCAGCTGATTTATTTATTTAATGTTATACATATAATACAGAAACTGTGTGTGCCAAATAAGCTACTTCTGAAGTTTATGCAACATGGAAGTGACCAATAATGCTTACCTAAAAATTCAGCCGTTTTGGAAAGATGATTTTATACRGTACAGTATGTGCCGCAAAAATGACGATTTTTCAGTGTTATACTGTCCTGCTTCATACAACAATCATGTAAAATGCAAAATACTAATTTCTTCATGAGTATTCATACTAAATTTGGTGTAAGCTTCTAGAAGCGTATGAACTGCAAAAAATTTTTGCTTAAATTGTTATTTTGGAAAAAAGACAAAAAAAAGACAAAAGCAAAAAATCTGTAGTGTCCGTAACCGTGTCAAATTCATGTTGCAATATCTTAACAATTTTGCATTTTAAAATAATACACTTTCAAGTTTATGTCTTTTCATTTGGATTTCATCTAAATTGGCAAAGTTTCATCCGAATGACAGTTAAGATCACTGCAAGATTCCATTTCAAAAAAGT
>QMIH01000430.1:178141-188352 GCA_003987875.1 Clarias batrachus | reverse complement strand
TTGCAAGATTGTGTTAAGGGAATTTATTTGTCGTTATTCCAACACCGTATAATCAAAGTTATTCTAACTTTCATCTTTTGTGCGATGTTGTTGTAAATCCTCTATATAACTTTTTTTATATTCAGGTTCAGGAGACTCCAGCGTTCCAGCGTTCAACAAGAGAAGATCATTTTATTGTGCGAATCAGTCGGCCTGGGCAGTTTAGTCCAAACATGACATGCAAAACAACCTTATTTCTTCCATTTTTATGCTGAGGTGTGCACATGTGAAGCCAAGGACAAGGAAGGAAAAAACAATAGAAGTAAAAGTGTAATCAAGGACATCATGTGAACATAAGTCAACTGGGTCTGTGTCATATGTATATTAAGTATTATACAAAATTTAAAATAAATCCATACATTCATGAAAGTAAGATTAAACCTGGCTTATCTTAAGCTTATCTTACATACTATAATCACTTCCCAACTGAACACCCATCCAAAAACACAGTCTCTTACTCCTTATTTAAGGACAATGAAGCTTCCATTGAACATTCATCAACAAATGTGTGAGAATTTTTCATCCACCACCGAGGTCAAAGGGAATGCATGTGCTTGGGTGTTGGTGTTTCAATAGTGTTATTGATAACTCAGAACACATAGTTTCACAACATAAGATGCATGTGCATGGAATTTAGTGTTCCACCATGTAGAAGCACATCTGTTAATTATTGTCTGATCACCAGCATGTACTAAACTGAATGTCTAGGGCCAACTATGGCACCAAGGACTCAGGGGCAGCGTATTTACCCCCCTTTTCCAAACACCAGCAAAGACTAGACTTGCCCCTTTATCCACCCAAAACCATACCTCTAACGCAGGAGCATAAGGATACATGTCCATCAGAAACGACTGAATTTGCTGTRCCTCAGCCTTTACATCAGCAGAAGCTGAGGTGTTGATTGCTGACGTCCTAGATGTAACCTTGGCCACAAAATCAGTAAAAGCATTTCCTCGACCTTAATCTGTATTTGGGGAAAGTGTGCTTTAACCAGGACTACTCCTAAACACTTTGGATGCTAAGTTGTGGCTGAACATCCTGTAGCTAAAACACATGCACTAGTCAAGGTTACGAGCTCTGCAAATCGAACGGAGAGACGGTCAGGAAGACGACCTTGAGCTATAACAGCATGTGATGAGCACCAGTACACCTGCATCCATTCAGCAACTGGGCTGAAGAAATCTGTGAACAAAACCTATGTCTGGATTTTCAAAAGGAATTTCAGGAAACTTTGATGACCCCATGCGCCCTCAGCCAGATATGGCAGCCATTTTAAAGGACACTGTGTTCAGCAACAGTTACTAACTATGATAGCCATTTATATTTTAATTACGTACTGAAATTGATTAATGCACAATAACAATAATTAAATACACTTCCACAGCACTGTATAGCCACACCTACTACTTGTTTTAACTGGAATCATATTTCTGAACATGGTGTAACAGTGCAAGTCTGTGTTCCTCGACTTTGCGGGCGAGAGCTTCCTGAGCGGAACATCGTGCTGCCAGAAATGGAGCACAGCATGGAAAGAACTCGAGGAAGAAAAAAAAAAAAAAACGAAACAAAACATCATGGCTCTTTAGTGCACAAAACCATAAATCTACACTGAATGTCTGTGGGCAGAGAACTGGGGTGAAGTATTAAAAAAAAAAAGCCATATGCTAATTTTTTAACACTTTTTCCCCATCATGTGATTGCTAGCGGATTATTATGTGTGACAGCTTTATACTACTCATGAGATGAATTATGAAATCTGCAAAACATATCTAACATGACTTTTTGTGTAATATGAGAGGATTCAAACTTTTATTTATAACACCTATAAATAAAAACATCAAAGCTGTGCAAGACCCTAATTTTCTGCTAATTTTAGCGAATTTTGATCGTCAGGTTGTAACAAGTTAAAAACATTCATGCAGTTACATCTTTCTGATCCATATCCATATCTCTTTCTGAATGTTTGTGCACGGAAAGTGTTGTATATATTTAAAATGTGGAATATTTAAACTACCAGTCAAAAGTTTAAAGTTTCTGCTACTTATGCTCTGTAAAGCCTTATAACGATATATAATGGCACAATATTTCGGCACAAAATTCTTACAAGAACTGTTCCAGTACAGCTGACCTTTACTGTAAGTATGTCTTAAAATAACAACTGACTGTTGCTGTTGTTGATGGTGTTGTTCTTGTTACTAAATTAGATCACTTAATATGTGTAATTTCGTAGTTTTGAATTCTCCTGTATTGTTCTAGAAGGTATCAAATAAATGACAAAAAAAACAACAACATTTAGTTAATGCTCAAAAGGTGTGTCATACGGGGTCAGAGTTAAACTAAGTTATGATCAAGTTACCCGAAAACTATGTGAGTTGTAATATGTTTTTGTAATATTGGTAATGTTTTGGGGTGGCTGGAACGGATAATCTGCATTCACATTATTTCTTATGGGAAACATTTGTATCGTAATACGAATTTTCACCTGAAGAACTCGCCTCCAGAATTAATTCCGCTGACTTGTTAAGCTAAATGCCGTTCTGGTTCTTGGAAAATTTGTGAGGAACTACAGTAAATTGGACATTCCAAAACGTTAAATGTAACTGCAAATGGATAAAACATGTATATGGACTAAACAGTATGGTGGCTTAGTAGTTAGCACTGTCGCCTTGCAGATCCAGCCTTTGGGTTCGCTTCCTGCCTCGGGGTCTGTGTGTATGGAGTTTGCCTATCCTCCTCGTGCTTTGTKGGTTTCCTCCTGGTACTATAATTTCCTCCCACAGCATAAAAGACATGGAGAGTAGGCTAACTGGTATTCCCTAATTACCCATAGTGTTTGAAAAATTGTGTTTGAATGTTGACCACAGTACTAACAGTAATAATAGGAATACATACTGTACAATGGTCACCATGGTCCCTAGTTGAACAACAGTTCCTACATGGATGGATGGATATATACTGTATAAATAAAAGTATTTGGCTAAATATGTTTTTTTTTTTTAAATTCAGGTGTTTCAATCAGGCCCCTTATCCCCAGTGAAGGGCAATCTTAATACATATTGGACTATTGCTTCCAACTTTGTGGCAGCAGTTTGGGGAAGGCCCTTTTCTATTCAAACATGCCTGAGCCCCAGTGCACAAAGCAAGGACTATAAGGACATGGTTTGATGAGTTCGTGTGGAAGAACTCGACCGGCCCTAACATGGAGCCCTGACTTCAACCCCATCGAGCAGCTTTGGGACGAACTGGAATGGAGATCGCGAGCCAGGCCTTCTCGTCCAACACCAGTCCCTGACTTCATAAATGCTCTACAGAATGAAGGGGCACGAATTCCCACAGAAACACTCCAAAATCTTGTGGACAGCCTTGCAAGAAGATTGGAAGCTGTTAGAGCTGCAAAATGGGGACCAACTCCATATTGAAATATTTGTATATTGCAGGTTTGGCCAAATACTTTTGTTCATAGAGTGTAAAACACACAAAACAAAACAAAAGTGTCCGAAGTGGAATAAAACACTTCTGTCCATTTCGATATAAATTAATAAAATAATCCAAATAATTCTGAGGTGGTAACAGTGACTTTATTTGAAGGCTAAAGGCATCGTTATTATTGATTATTTTCCACACTTCCAAAATTTCGAAACATTCCTGACTGGAAGGGGAAAACTAAAACAAAACGTACACAAATAATAATGCTATATATACATCAATAAAAGTGAAAAACGTCTCTCGCGCTGACTTTTCATTTGAAGCGCGATAGCGGCGCGTGACGCGATGTCATGTCACGGCGCGTGCGCGCGTCTGGTAAACATGACAACTTCTAAACACTGATGAGCTCGTGTGTGAAGTGTGAGTTTAAACTTCAAGAGCGTTGCATTTTAGTCGCGATTAAGTCGGGGATTCATTTCTAGTGAACGTGGTTTCGCAGACAAACCGGGGACCGAAAGGTTTAAAACTTCTAAATGACGTTAAACTAGCGCAGTGTCACAGAGCGTTAGCATAACCAGCCAGGTCGCTAGCATAGTCGGCTAACTCAGCGTAGTGCTAATGCTAACGCTCGTTTTGAGGTTTCTGGGAGATTTAATATTAAATTAAGGACAGGAAACTGTCGTAAAGGATTTTAATGTCGTGTAGAATTTTTTGTTTTCTTATTTTGTTGTGTTTAAATATTTCTCTTTTTTTTAATGAGTAGCGATATTCAGGTAATAAGATTCAGCACTTTGGCAGCAACGTTATTAATAGAATATTATAATTAATAGAATAACTAGTTTAACTGACACGTAATTGTATTTTGGTGGATATTGAAAACAAGGCATTGTTTATTTAGTAAACCAAATGGCATCTGCACACCTTAAGTAATAAATAAGTGATAAGGCAAAAAAAAAAAAAAACTATCTATCTGATGGCATTATCATCAAACAAAACATGGGGAAAAAAATTGTGGAAATAATCCCAGTTCAAAAGTTAGCTGCCCATTCTTCTTGGCAAAATGCCTCCGGTTCCTGTAAATGTTTCGGTTGTCTTGCATGAACCGCACGTCTGAAATCTTTCCAAAGTTTCTCAATGATATTGAGGTCAGGAGACAGAGGAGTGATGACCGCTCCAGAACCTTTACCTTTTTCTGCTGTAGCCATTGGAGGGTCAATTTTGCGTTGAGCTTTGTATCATTGTCACGTCCAAGAGCATCCCATGCACAGCTTTCATTTTTCTTTTACAGTATTTTCTGATAACATTCAACTTGCCATCAATTTTGACCACCTTCCCTCCCTGTGCCACTGGAGCTCACACTGCCTCAAAACATAATAGATCCACCACCATGCCTTACAGTGGGTGTGGTGTACTTTTGACACCATATTTTTGAACTTTTGGTCATTTGTTTTTAAGTACCTTCTTATTCTTCTCCTTGAAGTGTTTCAACACAACTTTTTTTTTTTTTTTCCAGAGCTGCCTGTATATCTCTCGAAGTTGTTTGTCAGTTTTTCTTTGCGTCCAGAACAGTTCTTCCGGCAGTAGATGGTGAAATCTTTCTTGGTCTACCTAAATGTGACCTCTTTATCACAGTTTGAATAATATTGACTGGCAAGTCTTTTTATATCCTTTTCTTTCTTTATAAAGTTCAGCTACTTTAATACACAGTTCTTTTGGCTTCCATATCCAAGTGCAGTATTCGCCCAAGTCAGTGCATCGCCTTATGAGCTGAGAATCTCACTGACTATTTATGCACAGATCACTAATTACATTCACAGTGAGTCACAGGTGTGGAAACGTCCCTTTAATAGCCATTTAAATGTGTGTGTGTCAGTCAACCAGTGTGTTTTTATAACATGGCCAAACATTCAAGGTTGTGTGTAAACTGTTAATGAGGGTTGTTTGGGTGATTTCAGCTATGATTAGATTTTAAAAAGGAGTCAAACCACTATGTGATAATTAAGACTTAAAAAAAATCTTTTGCATTGTTAGTCTAGTATATTGTCTAAAATAAATGGCAGTTTTTTTCAGGGTATGCAAACTTTTAAGCACAACTGTATCTCAAAGAAAGGTTTTGTCTGTACATTGGTCAGGACTCTCTCTTTCAATGATATCTTCACATTTCATACATTAGAGGTCCTGAGACAAAAAAAAAACAGACAGAATTTAATGAAACTTTTGCAGTACTTGGATATCTGCCTGAAGTTTAACCTGCACTATAACTGAAATCTAACTGTTGTGTAAAAGCGATGTTATGAACAGTTATGTTCCAGATTTAATAATCTACTTTAAAATAAGCTATTAATGCGAATATTTTCACTGGGATCAGTTCATATTTTCTCTTTCACTGAAATAACAGCGCTGAAGTGGTATAAGTGAATTTTAACATGCTGGACTCGTTTTAAGACAAAACTTCATCTTTATCTGATCTACTTTTTCCATTTCTCATCTGTGATTCACTCTCCGATTACCGAACAGGGAGTGTATTTGTCTGACCACGAAAGAAGTAGAACTACAACTTGGTGTAAACAAGACATAAGAAACTCAACGTTACAACATTTTTTTTTTTTTTTTGTATTAATAAGTTAGAGAGTTCTGCCGTACAGAAAGTAACTTGTTAGACAGACATGCACGTGGGCTTCAACCTGAAATAATAAGAATATGACTGATTACATTAAAGATCAGCAGATTATTTTCTACCTTTAAAATTTTAACTATGTTTAAAAATTCTTATCCCATCAACGACTGGTACTTGCGCTAGTTTCAGTTAAATGAATGTCACATTTATTAAATTTTACATTTACTAATGCAGAATTACTCATCTAATTTCAGATTTCAAGTGCAGCTTGACTGTGACTGTGTCCAAAGCACACGATCTAGCTGACCTCACCCTCCTCATCATGTGGGATGAGAAAGAAATGAAGAACCCAAACTAAAAACACAAACCGAGCACTGGCCACTTGATGTTCCTGTCATGATGAGCGCTTCCAAGCCAGACATCCTGTGGTCCCCGCATCACGCTGATCGTTTCGTTATCTGCGACTCCGAGCTGAGCTTGTACCGGATCGGCGCTGTCGGGAAATCAGAGGCTAGAGCTGGGGCGCTTCCGTTATCTGAAGAGACAGCAGCGACACTGCTGGCCATCAACTCCGACACACCGTATATGAAATGCGTAGCCTGGTACCCCAAGCATGAGCCGGAGTGTTTGCTCGCTGTGGGCCAGGCAAACGGCCGGGTGGTGCTCACGAGCCTCGGACAGAGCCACAACTCAAAATGCAAGGACCTGATGGGGAAGGAGTTCGTCCCTAAGCATGCGCGGCAGTGCAATACGTTGGCATGGAACCCGGTGGACAGCAACTGGCTCGCCGCGGGGCTGGATAAGCATCGAGCGGATTTCTCCGTTCTGATCTGGGACATCAGTAGTAAGTATTCTCCCGAGGCCATACCAGCTGATAAGCTCCGTCTTTCCGGAGATGCCGATTCTGGCATGGTGGTGACCAAGCCTCTGTACGAGCTCGGACAGAACGACGCATGTCTGTCCGTATGCTGGCTGCCGCGTGACCACCCGAAGCTTCTGCTCGCCGGAATGCATCGCAATTTAGCCATTTTCGACTTGCGCAACACCAGCCAGAAGACCTTCGTGAACACCAAAGCCGTACAGGGTGTCGCGGTGGATCCGCACTTCCCCGAGCGCGTGGCATCCTTCTTCGAGGGCCAGGTGGCCATCTGGGACCTGCGCCGCTTCGAGAAGCCGGCCTTCACTCTCCCCGACCAAGCCAAACCGCTCACCAAGGTGGCATGGTCCCCAACGCGCACCGGTCTTCTGGCTACTCTGACACGCGACGCTAACGTTGTGCGCCTGTACGACATGCAGCACACACCCACGGGCCCCGTCGGCTCAGACGAAAGCGAGCCCACCGTAATCGAACGCAGTGTGCAACCAGGCAGTGGCGCCGACAGCGTCATCAGTAGCTTCGCCTGGCACCCGTCCGCCCAAAACCGCATGGTGGTGGTAGCGCCCAATCGCGCCATGAGCGACTTTACCGTGTTCGAACGCATCTCGCTGGCATGGAGCTCGACCACCGATCTTGTCTGGGCGTGCGGGCGTCACTTGTACGAGTGTGCAGAAGATGTCGGAGACGGCGAGAAGGACATCGCCACTAAAATGAGGGAGCGCGCTCAGTCGCGCTACGGCCACGACACCGTCCAGTTATGGAGGAACCACGTGCTGGCTGGTGGAAACGACCCACAGATCAGGTCCCTCTGGTACACCTTGCATTATATCCTTTACAATATATCATATCATTATGATTGTGTCCTGAAAGTTAAATGTCCAGTCAGTAATATTGAAAAGTGATTCTAGGTCTATACAGGTAGTCCCCAACTTAAGGACATTCCGCAGATACGAACAAACCTTGGTTTTTCTTGATACTGACTGATCGTACATGCTACACTACAACAAAGCAATCAATAAACCTTCCAAATAACCTTCTTGATGATGTATGTCCGGTAAAAAGTTTCCTATATAAGACTCACTCATGCAGCAGTACACCGAGGACATGGAGCAGCGACAGCAGGGAAACAAGCAGTCTCTGATCTATTCAGGCATCAAGAATATCGTCAAATCCTGCTCTGGTGAGAAGCTTTTATTATTTTTTTTAGGAAAGTAGTAACACATACTTCATGACCTGCCTGTCTAGACCTGTGTACCGTACGTGTCATGTACATTCAGCCACTGTGGAGTTGCGGCACTGCTGGAAGGGCTCGGAGAAGCCGACAGATGTGGCACAGTATCACAGCGAGGAACGCAGCCTGGCCCTGCAGCTGTGCGGCTGGATCAGTCAAGGGCCGGAAGTTGACGTCGAGCCATTCCTCAAGTCTCTGGAGGAGGAGGGGGATTGGGAGCGAGCCGCTTCCGTGGCCCTCTTTAACCTCGATATCCGCCGGGCCATCCAGATCCTCCAGAAAGGAGCCTCGGCAGAGAAAGGTACCTACTGCTATAACACGTACAGTTAATAATAGTGTTTAACACAGAGAGAGAGACTGTTCAGACTTTTTTTTTGAGACAAAAAAAAAAAAAAGAATTAGGAAGGGGGGAAAACGGGACATGGTTGGGAAAAAAACATTTTTGAAAATGAAAATTGGAGGGGAAAGAAAAAACAAGACATGGAACGGCAAAAAAAAAACTGGAGGGGGAAAAAAACAAAACAGGAAATAAACTGTTTTGAGGGGAAAGAAACATCGAGACCGTGTGAGATACTTCCGGATCAATCTCCCATCGCCAAAATACGAAAGGGCAAGCTCAGGGTACGAACTGAATGTCTTTATATTTTAGGTCAAAAAGTAAAACTCGGAAAGTAATTCTCTCCATGCCTGTTTAATATAGAGCCCCTAAAGGGACAGGGGTAGGAAAAAATTTTTTAAAAATCAGCTCTATTGATTTTTGCTTTGTGATTTGGATAATATTGCTGTTGGGAAAGTTTTGTGACTTGGATTATCGTTGTAGTTCAAGTAGGCTTTATTGTCACTTCAAGTACATACAGATTATAAATATTGTTTGTTTCATTGTTGATGTTTCATCCAGCTGACCTGAACTTGAACGTGGTGGCCATGGCACTGTCGGGATACACGGACGAGAAAGCGTCTCTGTGGAGGGAGATGTGCAGCACGCTGAGACTGCAGCTGAAGAAGCCGTACTTGTGTGCCATGTTCGCATTCCTCACCAGTGAACCAGGGACGTACGACGCAGTGCTGGTGTGTGTGTGTGAGACGAGATGTAATAATGTAGATGAAATGTAATAATACAGCATGTAGAGTGAACGAATGAACAAAAGGTTTAAAGTCAGGATTTGTCTGTGTGTAACAGACTGAGAGCCGCGTGGCTGTGAGAGACCGAGTCGCCTTCGCCTGTATGTTCCTCAATGACAATCAGGTAATAATCTATTTGTTTGCTTTTTCGTTTTTGTTTATTAGACTTTTTAATAGTTCTTCCCAGAGACTACAGTTTGTGTGTTAGGGATGTTGGAAAAACGTAAGTAATTAATCATATCGCTTGTTTCATTATTTGAGCAAATTTTTTTTTTTGTACTTTTCAGAATCCATTTTAATATCTTGTACTTTAAATTAGGAGTTTTTTTTTGTTTGTTTAAGGATATGCTTTCATTTTTCAATATTGGAGTCAGTGGGGTGATACACACACGCACACACACACAACCACATAAAACATGCGATCTGGGAACGCCAATCATAGAATGTTGCAGTTCCTCTATAATCTTACAGATGGCGCTAACCTATTCACACATTAGCAGGCAACACAGTCTCTTTTGTGGTAGGAGCAAATTATTTGCTAAGCTTTAACAAAAGAATAACAATAAAAAAATAAATCCTATTATATCAGSAATTTGTAAAATAGTGATACTGAGAGAATCGTAATACAAATCAATTCTACACCAAGCAACCGTGATAATATTGTATCGCGTGTCCTCTGGTGATCCCTGTCCTTACTAGCCAGTTAATTAAATAATAGTTAGCTTTTTTTTTCTTTTTGTCACTTAATTAAATCAACATGTTTAACTTTAATGTGCTTGCTTTTTTTATGTTGTCTGTATAAAATAAATAAATAAATATTATATATATTATGTATATAATATGTGGAAAGTTTTTGTAAAAAATATTTCATGAGAAAATTCTTGAATAAAAGGTTAAAA
>QMIH01000430.1:166307-178120 GCA_003987875.1 Clarias batrachus | reverse complement strand
TATATATGTGTGTATTTTTTTATAAAGACAACATAAAGTGCACAGGCAAATGTGCAAACAAGAGAGCCAAGAAGTGACAGTGTGACAAACGACATAATATAACAATACTCTGTGGTTTTGAGTTGAGGTAGTGCAGAAAAACGTTGCGTAAAGTAGCAGCAAGAATTAAAAAGTAATCCAGTAATGAATATTGTGTGAAAGAGCATTTACAGGTTGGTGTGTACAATACAGTAGTTTGGTCGTGTAGATCACTGTGTTTGCGCTTGTGTTGATTAGTGAGTCCAGTCTTAATATTTTTGAGGTACTGTAGTTGAGTTAAGCTGAGTGATAATGTGTGTGTGTATTATCAGTTTAGTCCCTTTTTGTTGAGGATTATTTTACGGATGGCTTGTGGGAAAAAAAAGCTGTTGCACAGTGTATTGGTGTTTAATTAATTGTTTCCTGTCCGGCCTCAGCTGTCCCGGTACATCGATAAGCTGACCAATGAGATGAAGGAGGCGGGGAATCTGGAGGGCATCCTGCTGACGGGGCTGACGAAGGATGGCGTGGATCTGATGGAGAGCTATGTGGATCGCACGGGAGATGTGCAGACCGCCAGTTTCTGCATGCTCAGGGTAGGACAGACGTCTCCGACAACGCAGCTGAGAACCCGTGTCGCCAGAACTGTAGCCTTTAACATCAGACCTGTAACTTAGATCATCAGACCATACAAGTAGAAAAAGATTTTTGATGAGCTTGACTGTACTGAACGTAGTGTGTGCGTGTGTGTGTGGTCAGGGCTCGAGCGCTGAAGTAGTGAAGGACGCTCGTGTACAGTGCTGGATGGAGAACTACCGCAACCTGCTGGACGCCTGGAGGTTCTGGCACATACGGGCTGAGTTTGACATCCACAGGAGCAAACTCGACCCCAGCTCTAAGCCTCTCGCTCAGGCAAGAACTCGGATTTTCTGTCGTTTTATTGTTTTGATACTAAATGATGAATTCTTCTTTCAAGTGGTCCTGAAATTTGTCCTGCTTTCCCCCGGCCCCCCTTCCCTTCCCATGTGCAGGTGTTTGTAAGCTGTAACTTTTGCGGGAAGTCCATCTCGTTCAGCTGCTCTGCCATGCCGCACCAGGGCCGCGGGTTCAGCCAGTACGGGGTCAGCGGCTCACCCACCAAGTCAAAGGTCACCAGCTGTCCGGGCTGCCGAAAACCGCTGCCGCGCTGCGCCCTCTGTCTCATGAACATGGGGACGCCCATGTCCTCCTGCACAGGTATTCAAGCTCATCATGGATTAAAAATAAATAAATCTAGCACTAACACGAGCGGCTCTCAGTGAAAGCTCTGTGACTTTCATCAGGTACGGGAAAGTCGGACGAGAAAGTCGACCTGCCAAGAGATAAAAAGCTCGCTCAGTTCAACAACTGGTTCACTTGGTGCCACAACTGTCGTCACGGCGGCCACGCCGGTCACATGCTCGGCTGGTTCAGGTCAGTGCAGTTACATTATCCGTGATGTTAAATACGTCAAACAGGGACTGGAACCATTCAGATATTTTACTGCAGCTAAAAGTCTGATCACCGTCCGTGTGCTTAAAAATCTTCTCTGTCTCGGTGTCGATCACTTTTACGATTTCATTTCCCAGAAATTTCTCTTCTTTTCCCCTTTCAAATTTCAAAGTTTGACTTGAACGCCCCTTGTAGAAAATAAATTGAAAATGGTTAATGTTTGCCTTAGCAGGTTAACTAAATTTTAGAAATTTTTCTAGGAAAATGTCTTCCTAATTTTCCTACAACGTCAAAGAAAATTTTAAAGTTTTGAAAAGTTAAGGAAAGTTTTGTGATGCTTCTTCATCACACTACCATTGGCGTTGTTTATTTTCCTAAAGCAGCACAAAACAGGAGTTTTATTCCTTGCAAATATTACATTTTGTTGCTGTTATAAATCATTGTAGCTTATAGTTAGGATTTAAAAGATTTGCAATCAGGCACATGTTAAATAAAAAATCTGCTCTTCATTTCTTCAGATTTTTTTTTGACTCTTTAGATTTTTGATACTTCCTGTGCACCATAATTGCCTTCTTTATTCTGCAGAGACCACAGCGAGTGTCCGGTCTCAGCGTGTACATGTAAATGCATGCAGCTGGACACGACAGGTAACCTGGTGCCCTCGGACAAGATGTAGCCCTGCAGCGTTCCAGTCCTCGAGCCTGAGCAAACGCATCCACAACAGGGTTCGGTTCCCTCACACCCTGKTGGTGCCACGTCTACCTCCTCACGTCAAGGTGAACGGACCAGGGTTCTGCTTGTAGAGAACTAAACACCGCAATTGTGAAAGCACTCTGTTATAACGAACCCACCCAGTTTAAGTGTATTTCCTCGTGCTTTGTTGTCCTGTGACTCTGCAACACACACTCTAACGGGTTACTTTTCCCACCGCTGATTCAGATCATGTTTGTGATTCTTTTTAAGGTAACGTGATCAGCTGGAATCAGGCTTGTTGTTGGAATTTGGCACCTGTGTGTGTTTTTCTGATCTCCTGAATCTAAAATTTCAGTTTTGAGTCAAAGCTCAGACCAGTCCTGTGTCTTCTGTCGCATTGTGCGTTTGTCCCGTACAGAGACCATGAACAAGCCTCCATCTGCTTCATGCTGGAATCGTGGGAACTTGTGTGGAAGCAACAGTCGTTTGAAGGCCGTCATCGACTGAAGCTGAGCCATAGAGCTGTGTGCTCATCTCCGGACATACTGGACCCCAGATAATCTCCCCCCGCCAGCCCCCCCCCCCCCCAAGGGGCAAATTAAAATGACTCGTGGACATTTAATATTAAACTAAAATTTATTTAGTTAATAAAAGTCTGTTTCTAATTTAAACCCAGTTTTATTACCAGTGTTTTTTTTTCTATCAAAATAATTGCACTCAAGTTTAGAGGTTGTGATTATTCTTTAAAAAAAAAAAAAGAAAGAAATCAACTATTCTTGCCTTAAAAAGCTCATCCCTATTCAAAACAAATTTCCAAACAATGTAGCTGTTAGAAATGTGAAGCAAATTTGGTTTTACATGAGGAAATTTTTATTATTGTTTGTCTTTTTAATGTTATAAGTCAAAGGTATTAGAATACTGTRAGTGTTTACTCCGGTTTGAAAGATCTAACATTTATTTCTTTGTTTATAAGAAATGTAAAAAAATACATGTGTTGTTCATATAGTTGTTTTATTATTATTATTATTATTATTAGTATATCCATCCATCCCTCCATCTAGGAACCCTTGTAGTCCAACTAGGGACAGTGGAGAGTGCTGACCGTTGTATTTAGTACCATTTGTACAACCGTGGTCGGACCTCTGGTCAACATTCACGTTTATTCACACACTTCGGGCATTTTGGGAACGCCAATTAGCCTAATCTGCATGTTTTTGGACTGTGGGAGGAAACCAGAGCACCCAGAGGAAAAAAAAACAGGTACGGGGAGAACATGCACACAGACCTGAGGGAGTCGAACCCGGGACCTGGAGGCACAAGGATAGTGCTAACTACAAATTAATTTTATTAACCACCATTATTATTATTATTATTATTTTACAGAATTTGTTTACTGAAATTAGAAGGTATGTGTAAGGCATCTCTTTCCATGTTTAACTCCTACACTTCAAAAATAGAAGCAACAAAAAAAACATTAGGTTTTGCATGCTAGGTGGAAGAAGTGAGAAATGCTCACACTTCAGTCACTGCACTGATATGAAAATCATCTTGAAAATGTGTTAATCAATACCTTTTAGCATCTCAGGTAGCACCACAGTGTTCAAACTCTTCTCCTTCTTCTTCTGTGTTCTCTCAGGTGTAAAGTCGTTCCTGTTCTTGCTTTTTTTAAAGTTATATAAAGCTATAAACAGTCATGTTTTTATTGTTACCGTGCTGTTGTTAAAAGATCACTGCACAATCCCTTATAAAAATTTTCTTTGTTGGTCCTTCTGACCAATCAGAATCGAGAATTGCGGTAAACAATAGAATAAATAAACTCTAAAAAGCCCTAAATACATAAAACTGCACTGAACTGTATGAGACAGATTTATCATTTAATTAAATTTTTATTTTGTATATCTTCATGCTCTTATGAAGTCACATTTTTACATTATATGAGAGAAATAATAATAATAATAATAATAATAAAGCTAACTTAAAACTAAACATAATACACTGATACACACCAGAGGGTTCTGTGGTGCTGTTATAATGTTATAACTGTTATACAACTTATGTAGTAAAAATTCATAATGCATAACATAGATATAAATGCATCTTAATAAACAACCTGAATGAACTCCAAATAAATATAAACACATTCATAAATAATAATAATAATCAGTAAAGTGCGCTTATGTTATAAATGTACTAGTATTATCTAATAGTATTATCTTCTTCGGGTTTGGTTAATCGAGTCCTCCAGTAAGATTCTTGGTTTGATCCGGCGCAGCGATGCTTTATATTTTTATCCAAGCATTAACATTGATAAAATATATATATATAACTGTGTATTCAGATTGGATATAATTATACAAACAAAAGGCGCTAAAAGTGTAAGGAGGGATTTAATCATTTTTTAAACCTCCTTTATCATCTCAATTATGAATGAAAGAATAAGTAAGAAAATAAAGAAATAAATGATTTAATAATCTTTTATTTTCTAGAAAATGAATGAAACGATGTTCTTATGGTGTAAGTGAAACTCGGAACTGATAAACTCCCACTTAATCCCGAATGTAGACGATGTTTGGTCTACTGTACCGTAACCTGCACTCCGTTTGTGTTTATTGTGCTAATAAAACCCAAGAGTACTTTACAATGAGAACTATTTCAATCTGTGTTAATCACTTTGAGCCACTTTTGTAAGCGTCTCTCCGCTCATGTTAATCAGATGAGGTTGAAGTGAGCGTTTTAAAAACGGCCGCCGCGTGGACGGAGTTTACTACGCGGTGAAGAGTTCGTGCTCCTTGTCTGTTCTGCCGACTGCGTCCGGGTTGGTCAGGGGGTCCAAATCGGCGAACAGGTTAAACCAGGCAGAACGATCCTTCGCGACTTCACTGGTGTCTGTTTATCACACGCACACACACACACACACACACACACACACACACACACACACACACACACACACACACACTTTTTCACTGAGGGAAAACTGGAACTCGTATGACTGCATTGACAAAACACTAAATTCTAAAAATATGAGCAACGTTCAAATCAAACCTGGATTTTTTGATAAAATTGCTCATGAATGTAAATGTACGGTGATGAGACTCGTATCATTCGGAGTCTTATCGAACTGTTTGACCACGGATGCCGCCTGATCAATGGAAAATCGACCGATAACGTGTCATCAACTGGAGGAAGAGACGCATCCGTCTGTACACACAATCGTTCACCAGCACCACTTGCACGTTACATGGACTCGGCTGGGAGTTATCGCCACGTCCCCCGTACAGTCCTGACCTCGCTCCAAGACATTTCCACATGTTTGGGCCGTTAAAGGAGTTCCTGGGAGGCCGTTATTTTAGACGTTGAGCAGATGTACTGATACCTTGATGGTGTCCAAGCACTAGTGAAACGCTGGGATAAGTGCCTTAGTGTAGCAGAGGATTATATAGAGAAATAAAAGGAAGTTTTATTCTGCGCAATCAAAAGTCCTGGTTTGACTTGAACGCCAATCCATTGTATTTAGAGCTGGTCAAGAAAAACTCTTAAAATTCTAGTTGTGTTGCACTTCATACCCCGCTGGTCTAGTGAATACCCATAATGCACTTTATCATTTGTGAAGTCAAACATGAAGAAATCCAAGAACTGCAGTCAGCGTTCCGAGCTTAATGTTTAGTGTTAATGTCACAAGTCTACATATAAATGTAAATATACTGTAATATTTATGCATCAGGTGATGATGTGGCGTGTACAGTACTCACCTCTCACCGTCTGTTTGGACGTGATCTGATTGGCTGCCTTGGTTTGGTCACTCGGCACTGAGGAGCTTGGTGAATTACCCATAATCCATCCTGCAACGACAGAAGTAGAGAATTTATAATGATTATTTATTTTTATTAATAGGAATTCTCATATCAGCATTTTTTTTTCACGGATCAATGTCACAGCTGTTGCTGACATTATAAACATTATTTGTTTATCTGCTGACGTGAGCGATTGCTCTGGCAGATGTTCTGGTGTACTGTACCTGACGCTGCAGACTGCAGGCTGTGGACGTTCTGGTCGAGGAGTTGTGAAGGGAGGAAGAACGAAGCCGCTTCCTCTTCCTCGTCCTTCTCGGGCTGAGCACCTGTCAGCGCAGACGTCCCTCCATCCAGACTCTCGTCCTCTCCGAAGACGTCCCTCCACTCCCGGGAGAAATCTGCGTCCTCCACTGAGCTGGAGCTGAGGAGCTCGGTGAGCATGCTCAGTCCGTCGTTCTCCTGCGTTCTGACGCTGCACGCAGGCTCCTCGCCGTCTCCTGAACACACCCGAGACATTCACGGTACGGTTCTACAGCTTGACTTACGTCATTAGTCAAGTCTTAGGACTATGATTATAAAAATATCAAAATTCTTATAATGATGGGATGGGAATGACCAGGAATCACMMGATACTGATATTATCACCATACCTACTGTAGGTGCCGATTAGATCTGTATTGTGAGTTCTTAAGGTGAAATTTCATATTGCGAATTGCATTGTCCCAGAGGAAATAATGTAAGTGCAGATAATCCGTTCCAGCCACCCAAAATATTACCATTATTACAAATTTCCAACACTATAATCAAATGTTTGTACATAAAAACAATCAAACCATTTATAAAAGACATTAAACCTCACTTAACCTAAATTTATGAATCCACTTGGCACGGGCTGCTTTAAAAACCAAACTGAAAGCAGCTCCCTTTTCTTCTTGCTGATATTCCTGGGACCCGTGGTGCTGCGTCGTCGCTAAATCTTATACAAAATGTAAAAACCTACATGGGAAAATACTTAAACTCGCTTCTCTTGGCTTTCCACTGACGCAAACAAGTTTTGGACGACTTCCGGACATACAGTAGAGAGTGCGAGCGACTTAGTCGGCGTTTGTTCGCTCGTGTGCTTCGTATGCCAAAGCAAAAATTTCTTGCAGAATCTACATTCTTCAGGCAAAAATTCATGAGGCGTGTGCGTGTGTGAGGTTCCACTGTATAAGTAACGCGACTTCATTTCGAAGAAACATATTAATTGTAAATAATATTTAAAAAAAGATTTTTTTGCGTAAAATCTACAAACAATAAATACAAATATTTAATCAAAAAAAAATTATTATTATTTTTTTTTTAGATTTTACGCAAAAATCCTCCTGTTTAGGGGATTGTGACGCAAAAGATTTGCAAAACATCACTGAAGATAATTCAGTCAATTAATATAATTGTAAAACTATTCAAACGTATGTAATTGTAATTTTTGGTATAAGGGAAATTAAACACCCTGTCTCATGCTGCTTTAGGAAAACAATTCAAGACGGAGTGAAGTGTTTAATTCCTCCGCTGCTGGATTTCTACCTGACTGCTCCGTGTCCTCGTTCAGATCCCCGTCGTCTATTGAAATCAGCCTGTAAACACAGTGAACAGTCACGTCAGACGTTTAAATGAGGGAAAGGGGAAACGTATAACGGGATGAAAAACGTCTCTGACGTGTCCTCTACGGCGGGACTCGATTCCTCGTCTTCAGTCTTCATCTTGTTTCTTTTCTTCGTCCGTTTCTTTGCTCCCGGATCGGATCCTTTATTCTCCTGCGTATGACGAAAACACAAACAAACAGAAATGATGAAAACTAGATTAGATCAAAGGATTATGAGAAGTGTATTTTAAATTAGTTTTTTTTTTGCTGTTGTTTGTTTTATCCTTTCACCGTCTTTTTTTTTTTTTTTACTGTATTTAGATTTTCTCTTAGACTTTCATTTTGTTGTTTTTTTGGTGTATGCAGCTGTTTTAATGTAAAGAGATCATGGTGGCTCCTGTAAACCAGTAAACACCCTGTTTACACACATCATTATGCTGACGGCTCGTCCTAATGATCACGCTTTATTAACACCTTTCCAGGTGTTAATAAGTTGTAATTTATATGACGAATGGATATCATCGCCTCGCTGACCTTCTGTGCTGAGCGCTCGTATGGCTGGCAGCCTTTGAAGCTCTCGTGAATGGCGGCCATGGTGTGAGACGTTTTCTCCCAGGAATGCAGCAGCGTAGTCTAAACATCAGAACAATCAGGGGGAAAAAAAGCCTTAGACTGTTTATCAGCTCTATAACACAAAACCATGAAAAGCAACACCTTTCACCTTGTCTTGGTTGTGTTCACTGAAAATGAGCTGTATATACAGATGTTATTTACAGTAATTAATAATAATAATAATAATAATAATAATAATAATAATAAAATGGACTTGTGTTTCTCTGAATGTGGATTAGGACATGGTGACACACCTGGTAGTTAGTGAGGACGTGAGACAGGAGGTTACATCGACTGGCTCCCAGTAAATCCACCTTCTGACAAACGTCGTTCTTCAGCTTGTCAAAGCCGGTCTTAGTGAGACGCACCTGAGCCTGAACCTGCATGAAGGGGAGACGGTGCAGGAAATACGGCGCTGAGACGAGTGTGTCAAAAATGTCATATGCTCCTTATTGATGTTTCTACAATATACACCATAGGAATCTTAATTTACTGCTGGTTGGTAGGGATGTAACGATTCATAAAACCATATAATAATCAAATTKGTTTATTATTAATAACGGTTAGTGGATGACATCATCACGCTTGATTCTCACGCAGACGGCGAACGCTCCGACATCATGTATTGTAGGTGTGAGTCGTAAAGTGAAAAATCTAGAAACTAGAATCGGAGGGAAAGACTTTGTGCTGAAAGGGGCGTGGCCAAGCGCCGTTTTGTGAGGGATCCGAGAGTCAGGTACAGTAAGAGGGAAAGGATACGGTAAGTGGGAATGCGGATAATTACTGACTGACTGACTGTGTGTGTGTGCGCGCACACACACACACACACACACACACACACACACACTAATTAGCCATATTGTTCTTGGGTATGTATCCTCGTCCCACTTACCTCAAATTTCACTTCGCTTGACTCCGCCCCCGCCACTTGACCACACCCCTTCACCACAGACTTAATCTTGGTTTTCTTAACATTTCAACTTAACACCATCTTTACCCTTAAATGAATGAATTAGATTAATTTTATTGCTGCTATTTTGATTTTTCTTGTTTTTTTTCTTGCTTCATTACGGACGTTCAAGACATATTTTTATAAAGTATTCATTTTAATTATCTTGATCGTACTACTGTRCATGMACAAAACAACCTTAAGCTAACCTCAAATTAAAAGCTGATAGTTACATAAGAGCTATTGAGTAATTGCGCCGCGTCGATCGATCGATTGATCGAAATAGTCGTTATTTGCAACATTACCACTACCAAGTTTGAATCCCGCTGATGSCGCAGTCATGCGTCGTCGGGAAACACGGGAGTGTAACTGGGCGTGCTTTCTAGGTGGGAGGGGCTTACTCTCTATTCCCGCTCAATCATAGTTAATAAAGAATATCTGGAAGCTCATGTATGCAGAAAAGGCCTGATGACGCTTCCTTCCTAGTSTGTTACGCTGCATCAAAGTAATGACTTAGCCAAATGATTTTTACGTGTCTCAGAGGGAGACGTGTCTCAGAGTCACGTGACAGGACAGGAGTTAGCTGCAACGTGACTGACCTTGCGGAACTTCTCCATCTGCTTGTGCGTGTCGGGGTCCAGCTCCTGCGAGACGTCCTTCATCCACAGCAGAGCTCCGCGGTACTCGGTCCTCGCCTGCTCCATCCTGTTCACGGTGAGCCACGTGTCTGAGATGGCCCTGTAGCGGAACGTCTCCACTTCCTGGTACAGGCGGCAGAGCGGGACGCGCAACGCCAGCCTGCAGGGGTCAGCACCAGAGTGACTGAACTAAAGCGACTGATCCTGAAAAMAWTGACTAGAATGGCTAACAAGTTAGCATGGGTTGAGTTTTTATATTTRACTATACGCAGAATCATTCCTTGAACATATTTATGTCCGTCAGAATAAATGGACCGCAAGACATACAGTAATCGTTTATCTGTGTATGCAAGGATAACGAAAGGATTTCATCAGGTWGCCGCTGCACGAGAGWGTGTAGTGTGTTAATGGATGGTTTATTTGTCACACACCTCTGCTGAGAGGAGAAGCAGAGCGCTTTCCCTGTCGCCTGCATGATCTTCCCCGCTCGGCTTTTGTCCTGAGAGCCCTGAGAGCGCAGGAAGCGGCCCAACTCGTTCTCCTCCTGAGACAGAACTGAGACGGGAAAAGCGACAAAAGTTAACTGTTTTCCTACATATAACTGCACGCCACGGAAATTCAACAACACCAACAGTTCTTCAACTTAAAAGCCATACATCATTTTTTATTCAGTTACAGGTAAAAATAACGATGAAGAATATCTGTAAACAAACATACAATTATACTCTTTTTTTGCTCTTGAGGTTCATCTGCCATTCTAAGAAAGCACAGAAGCATAAACTTTTCCTCGATCTTTAAGAAAGCACTGAGKGTGTAAACGTTAAAATAAACATCTCCATGCAGAAAACTTCATCCCATCGAAGATGTTTCTGAGTCTGTTTATGTGGAAATGTACAGTACAGGCCTCGATAAATAAGTGGTTACTATGGAAACAGTGAAACTGGAATGGAAAAATGTGCAGATTTTATATTTTACATTCTTTTCCTAGTGCAATTTTCTCTTCTTTTTACTGCAGAAAACATTGTTCCATCTTCTTAATCTATCTTATCTGTTCTTTCTTATGTCACAAACTGCATATCATACTGTGTATGTGACCAATAAAATGTGAAAAGTCGGCGTTAAAACACCAGGAAGTTGAGAGAGAGAGTGTGCGATCTATASATTGATAGCATTTAATGTTTTTTGTTTTTTTGCGAAGACTGGACTAGAAACTCTGCTTTAAGAGGCAGAGAAGACAACTTACTGCATTCCAAACGCTGTTAAACAASAAGAAATAATAATAAGAAGAAAATGCATCAACAGTGCTCTGATTCTAAAGATTACGTACAACAGATTCTCCTCTGGTACTGTTCTATCACTTTAAGGAGCTCCATGCACGTCCTCTGCACCGAGTGGAAAACCTGCAGGAGAGAAAGAAATCACGTCAGATGAGTGTTGGAAATAAACGAACCTCCGCTTAGAAATCAGCCTTCACGTCTCCCCTCCGTCTCTCTCACCTCCAGTTTGGCATCGAGGTCTGCGTCCGAGGCGACCACATGCTCGTCTTCTTTCTTCCCCGTCACTTTAATCAGCGTCTGTTTGGTCTTCCAGTATTTCTGCTGGAATTTATTCACCACTGAGGAGTCCTGACTCTGGACAAAGCGATCGAAGTACTCCCGTGCATAACCGCTGGGACGGACAAAGCGCACACGTTAATGTGGAATGAATCAGAATTTTTCTCTATGACAATCATTGATGCTTGGCAATTATATTTACACACGTACTAGTGTCCRCTGTCCATGTCTCCAAGTGAGCTGAAAGAAAAGATATATACAAACAAATTAATAAATAAACACTGATTGTACATACAGGTTTATAGAATATTGTCTTGTGTCACAGCTCTGCCGTAATCTTGATTCTAATTGGAAGGTGATTTCATGATCATCTCAGGATTATATTAAAGCACTCGCTTTAATATAATACATTACGGTTTCCATGGTGACAGCATATTAATAGTAAATAATGGCGGCACGGTG
>QMIH01000430.1:148533-165842 GCA_003987875.1 Clarias batrachus | reverse complement strand
ATACAGCCTCATGTTTAAGTCTAGGCTAAAAACCTATTTATTTAGCCAAGCATTTTTGTAAATAGATTAGCCTTAGGTAAAGGAGCAGATCYGGGGGACTCATGGACGTAGAGTATTCTGGTGAACTGGTATGWTTAGATGCTGTCTTCCCCACTCTCATTGATCACTCAGGTTTGTTGATGGTGAGGCGATTGGWCGCTTTACATCTCAGGGAGCCCTCATGYTTGTGTTTCCTTMTGGCGCTCCCTTTTAGTTATGYWGTYATAGTTAGTCCTGCCGGAGTCCCTGCTTGCACTCTGCACTAAATATACATTGTGTAACAGTGACCATGTATAACTCTCATCTCTCCTTCTCTTCTCTCTCTTCTCCTCTCTCTTTTACTCTCCCTGTCGAGCTACACATATCGCTCCTGAGCTGCCAGTGATCCAGACCCCCTCTGCCCTCTGGACCTGTCTGACTCATCCTGGTGTCCTGCTTCTGGCTGGAGATCTCGTCACATGGATGCCCCGTGTGGTCTGTCTGGGATGTGTGTGGTGACTCAGGACGGTTCCACTTTTCCATGAAGACGGTTCTGGCCTCGGCTGATGCGGACAGCTGTTCTCTGAGGACTCGTGACTGCAGTTACTCAATAGTTCAGGAATTGAGTTTCCTACAGTCTACCTGAGCCTCCAATAACAAACTGGACTCCATATCAACTTAAAGACACCAACTGTTATACTGAACTTCCAGCCTCCTAACACAGTATGAATGCAGATTAATCCCTGCTATCCGTTTTCACCCAAATGAGGATCTTTGACCACCATTCAACAATGGTGTTGTTGAATTTCCCTGTTGAGTCTAGTTCCTCTCATGGTTTCTTCCTACTGCCATCTCAGGGAGTTCTTCCCCTCAGCAATGTCGCCCTCGGCTTGTTCATCAGGGACAATCGTATACGTTCACATTTCATACCAACTTAAATAATTCTTTTGATTGTGTAAAGCTGCTTAGCGACAATGTCAATTGTTAAAAGCGCTATACAAATAAAATTGAATTGAATTGAATTGATTGCATGTGTGAATGTCGACTGGAGGTTCTACCATGGTTTTTAAAATGGGAATAAATACAATGGTCACCACTGGCCTCCATGGTCCCTAGTTGGACTACAGAGGCTCCTAGATGGATGGATGGATGGATGGAATAATACATAATATGTATGAGGTATGTTGATGTGATGAGTTTAACACTTATGGAAGGAAACTTATTTCATCCATTTTATCACCCCATCTAATGGTTAATTAWTTTCCTAAAAAGCACTACAACAATGTGTGTATGTACACTATATGGTATTTGGCCAAACCTGTTATTTATTGAATTCAGGTTCACTCAATCAGGTCGCTTATCCCCACTCTCACTCACTCATCATCTATACCGCTTAATCCTGTATTCAGGGTCATGGGGGGCCTGGAGCCTATCCCAGGAGGCTTAGGGCACATGGCAGGGTACACCCTGGACAGGGTGCCAATCCATCGCAGACACACACACATACACTCACTCAGTCACACACTACAGGCAATTTGGGACTGCCAATTAACCTAACCTACATGTCTTTGGACTGTGGGAGGAAACCCACCAAGCACRRGGAGACCATGCAAACTCCATGAACACAGAGACGGGACTCGACCCTGGCGGTGCAAGGCGACAGTGCTAACCACTACACCACCGTGCCGCCTCGCTTATCCCCAGTGAAGGACAATCTTGATGCTTCAGGGTTCCAAGACATCTTGGACAATGTTATGCTTCCAACTTTGTTGCAACAGTTTGTTGATGGCCCTTTTCTATTCAAACATATACAGTAGCAAGGACAATAAAGACATGATTTGATGGGTTTGGTGTGGAAGAACTCAACTGGCCCAAACACAGAGGCCTGACCTCAACACCAACGAACACCTTTGGGATGAACTCGAACGGTGGAGAATGCTCTACAAAATGAATGGACATGAATTCCCACAGAAACACTCCAAAAGTATGTTGACGGCCTTCCAGAAAGACTGGAAGCTGTCACAGCTGCGAAAAAGGGGACCAACTCCATCTTAATGTATATGYATTTGGATACAATGTCATTGCAGGTTTGACCAAATACTCTTGTCCATATAGTGTATGTGCAATATCGTGCAATACAGTATAGTGCAGCCCTTTCATGCTACTGCGCATGCGCAGGTCGATGATCACGGCCTTCTTCATTATTTATTCATTAAGCAGCTGCGCAAACACTGCGTTTAAACACTTCTATTTCCAATACTATACACTCGGACTTTTAACCAAATTAAATAAAATCCACGTGAAATTATGTATATAAACAGTTAAAATATAATATGATATAATAAGATAATAAGATATATTAATCCGTCCATATTCTGCCGCATAAATATAAACAAATAAACAAACACAGCTTCCGGTTCGGCACAAAAACAAAATACAGAACGGCTGTAAACATGTCATTTAAAAATTCTCTTTTTTTTGTTTTGTTACCTTGTTCCTTTGAAATTGTACCGTTTTTTTTCTTGTTGTTTAAAGCATCATCTCTGATCTTCACTCCTCCGGTTATCACACAGTCGACGGTTGCGCGCGATGACGTCACGTCGACGCACGTACAGAACCGACTCATGAATGTGACTCGTGATGAATTAAACGGTTCGTTACGATTAATTTTTTTTCCTCATTTTTTACTTATACTATCAGACACATATTCACTTATGAATAAAAATTTAAATTACAGAAAAAATGAGAGGAAATGATAGAATATTACATTACAAATCTTGGATGTAATGCTGATTGAATCAAACCGTTCGATTCATTTTAAGAGTCGGTTCATAAAAATGRATCATATTGAAAATTTCGCTAAAGTGGATCGCCAAAAACTCACTCACTCACTCACTCATCGTCTATACCGCTTTATCCTGTATACAGGGTCATGGGGGACCTGGAGCCTATCCGAGGAGACTTAGGGAACAAGGCAGGGTACACCCTGGATGGGGTGCCAATGCATCGCAGTGCACATACACACACACGCATTGTTGTTGGGCTCTTAACAAAGTCTGCTCCAGAATCTCAGACCCTGTGCTGTGACAAGAAGCTTGAATATGCAAAGAATAAATAATTTCACTGTGCAGTAATGTATATATGACAAATAAAGGCTGAACTTGCAAACTCCATGCACACAGATCCGAAGTGAGAAATAACCACGGACCCTGGAGCCAGCCGTGCTGCCTATCTTCAAAAAATAATATATACTTTTTTTCCCTACTATTAAGTGATTTTTTTACATTCATTAATTCATTCATCTTCTATACCACTTATCTTGTATACAGGGTCGTGGGGGGCCTGGAGCATATCTCCAGAGACTTAGGACACAAGGATACACCCTGGATGGGGTGCCAATCCAGAGCACACCCATTCACACACTACAGGCAGTGTGGGAACGCCAATTAGCCTGTGGCACAAGGAGAACATGAAAACTCCATGCACACATACCGGAGGCAGGAATCGAWCCCTCAACCCTGGGGTGATTAATTAAATTATTAATATCATAATTATTAATATTTAATATGTAATATTTAATATTAATATTTAATATCTTTCCTAAAATAGACCCAAGGTGGAGAACATTCAAGGTAAATATTCAAGAGTTTAGTTTCTGGTTACTGTGCTCAAAGCCAAAGAGTCAACTCTGCACTTTTACATGTTTCTCTATAAGATTTAAATACTTTAAAGTGAGTATGTCGATTTGTGCTAAAGGAGCCCTGACTAAATATAGTTATTAAATGAATAACATAATATTCATAAGTTGGACATTTCTGTATTGAAAATCATTTTTGATCGATCTTAGGAAATATTCTTATATTTTGAGATATTGAGATATTGTATTTTTTTATTCTCACCAGCTGTAAGCTATAATTAGTGAAATTAAAATAAAAAAGGGTTTGATAAATTTAAAAGTGAAATATTTCACTTTAAATGTACTACATCTAAATGTACAAACTAGAATATGTGAGAGTTTCACTTTGTGAATTAAATTTCGAAATAATTTTATACCTTCTTTATTGTTGTTTGCATTTTGCCTGCGTGTGCTTAAAATCTCATTATCAGCTACATCATGTCTGAGAGAAATCCTGAACAAACCTCATGTGTGGATTTCTCTTCCTGATGTGACATTTGTCCTTAAAACACTAATTATGATGGATGACACAAGCTGCTGTCTGTTATTGTCTGAAATCTAGCTAGAAAAAAAATATTGATTTATGCTTTTAATGCATTTGAAACTCTAGTAAGAGAAGAAGAAATGCATATATACAGCACTGTGCATAAGTCTTCAGCCCCGCTTCATTTTTTCATCTTCATGTTTTTTATATATACAGTACTGTGCAAAAGTCGGGAGCCTCTCTTTATTTTTTCATATTTTGCTTCCGAAGAGACAGACTTTCCTGTATTTTTAATGTAGTCTTGAGGAATAGTTCTCCAGGCTTCCTGAAGGACTTTTTTTGGCTCTCATTTTTGGCAAGTTTTTGTATATTATTTTCAGTCCAGTCCCTCTACCTGAGCTGTTTCAGAAGATTTTTTTCAGTATCATCCACCATAAGACACATATCACTAAATGTCCTCTATATGTGTAGAGAGCGAGCACCTTTAAAGCTCTTTAAATTCCCTAAACCGTGACATCCCATTGAGTCGGGTGTTAAAACAGATGCCACATCCAAAATGTCATATTCATGAGAGTTTTCATCACCTCCACTTCATGCTGAGGGATATTTGCCTGCTGAAATATTTTTAACTTTTTCATCAACGTCAGTGRAGACAGATGTGCCAACGGTGCATCGGGGGAAAAAAAACATTTAGAGAAATTTTTCAGATGAGGTTGCTGACATGGTGTGATAAAAAAAAAAAGCTTAGTTCGGAACATTGTGTCGATCCAGAGTGTGTGAGGTGCGAAAAAAAGTCCACTCAAAAAAAGTCTTAAATTTAACGTGTCCATCATTAAAACAAGGTGACAGACACCAGCTTTAATGAGTGAAAGAGCTTCCTCCCATTTGCTAACTGGGTCAAAAATGAATTTGTGAAAAAAGAAATGAAGAACAAAATAATAGTTAGCCCTAAGCATGTTGAAAGAAAGCAGCTTTGTTTATTCTACGATGTTGTTAGAATTCATATCTTTCAATTACTTTGGATTTAGTCAGACATTTACAGTGATCGCTTGAAYGGTTCAGGGATTGCATGACTGTAGACTTAACAGGACAACATAACAACATGAATGTTGACTTGAAAAAACAAAAACTAGAGAAACAGCTAGCTAGATTAGTTACAAAGGTACAGCAACTATTCACTGACTATATAGTTCAAAACAAATACATTGCTCACATCACACAGGACCAATTTCAACTGCTGATTGTTGTCAACACTTTCAGAAATTGGAAAACAAAACAAAAAAACTCTTCTACTGAATATTTCTGTTATCTTTCAAAGCTCGGACAGTTTTACACCCCGTCTCGTACTCTGTGCTCTTCCTCATCAAGGTCGCGCTTTACTCTCCTGCCCGCTCGACCACCACGGGCTCAGAAGCTTTTAGCTGCACCACTCTTTGTCTCTGGAATTCTCTTCCAGAAAGCATCCGGTATATCGACTCTCCAACCACCTTCAAATCACGTTTAAAGAGCCTTTTATACAGAAGTGAGGATCCCACATGATGTAAGGCTGCACTCAAATCTTATATATGACTCTATCATTCAGTTGAATTTTGGACAGTGACCTTGGGTGACTAGAAAGAAGCCTATATAAATAAAATGCATTATTATTATACTAAGTCTTTCGGCTGCTCCTGTCTAGGCGGACTATCAATCTGCACMACAGCTTGGCACAGGTTTTACACCATGTCGTTCCTGATGGAACACATTTTATCCAGGCTTGTGACCGGCAACCCACTGATAGCRGGGCTTGAACCCCAATCCTCAGATCCCCAACCCAACAACCTGGAGCCCCAGCCACCTGAGCTACCACTCCACCATTATTAGTATTATTACTTACATTTATATCTATTCTAAAATAGTTTTGAGTGACATATCTGGTTATAGGAAGCAGAAGTATAACACTTCTACACTTTATTTAGTGTTTTTTTTTTTAAATAACACTACAAACACCAGATATTCCTACAGAAATTTCCTTCAGTTTAATGTCTGTTTGTTGCATATTACACTGCCAGTCAACAGCTTGCACACACCTTCTAGCTCCATGGTATTTCCTGATTTTTTAATTTCATTTTATTTTGAAGGCATCCAAAATATGCAATAATCTCCTTTTGATCTCCAATTGATATTGAGATCTGCTAAAGATGCTAAAGTACTTCTGCTCTGTAAATCCTTCACAACGGCTCTAATCTGAGGTGCTGTTTGTTAATTGGTGATCTCTGAGGCTAAATTCACGTCTCCTCTGCAGCAGAGGTAAGTCCTGGTTTTGCTTTCCTGTGAAGGTCTTCATGAGAGGCAGTTTCATCATGGTGCTTGATGAATGCAYTCGACACAAACTATTCCAGAATAGCCGACCTTTATCTCTTAAAATAACAACTGACTGTTTTCGTCGTTGTTCATTAATTAACTAATGTCATATGCGTTATTTCATAGTTTCGAAATCTACAATCTTCTAGAATGTGGAAAATAAATCATTAAACAAAAAAACATCAAATTAGAAGTTGTGACCAAACTTTTGACTGGTACGGCAAATTAATACGAATCACATTTATGATTGAAAGCCTAAATACACTTGTTTTTAACCACGCCTGTGCAAGACGACCACTGTTTTTGATTCGAGATGCAAATCTTGACACGACAGCAATCACAATGTCGATTGAAAGAATAATTTTTAAAATATGCAGCGTCTAGCGTTGTAAATCGTTGCAACCAACAATTTATTTATTTATTTTTGGACCCAGAGATACKGAATTGTTTTGCCATGAAGCGGGTGTGGCCTAGGATGAAAGGCTAGACTAGAAAAAATGGAAGGGATGCAGGGAAATATGCGAAGTAAAACAGATAGCAAATTCTGCTGAACTGGTAATCTTCCTCAAGCTCAGCTACTTCACTCGAGTTCATAATCGTAGGTCACCGTGTTGGACGTTCTGGACATTTTTCTCTACARCGTAACATGGGAAAGAGGGAAGTGACAATTATTTTTTATCATATTTACATATATATATATATTTTGAACATTCCAAAAAAGATCAGAAAAGTTCACTGGATGGATCAGAATCTAGTACAAAGTTCTCCTATGAAGTTCTACAGTAGTATGAAGTTTAATAATGATGAAGGATGTTCCTTTAAACTTGAGTAATCTCTGTTGTGTTCATTGCAACCAACAAATCAGCACCAGACTCACTAAACACATCACAGCTAATTCAATATAAACCTGTTTTCCGAGATTTAATTTAACTAACCGTCTACAGGAATGTATTTATGCTTGCACAAAAATTCCCATCCGCTTTGTCCCGTCACATGTCCGATATCTCCCGATCATCCCGAACGGAAGTACGGAGCGTCGCTGTGGTAGTTATAATCCGGACAGACTTTCTGCAGCAGTTTGTAGTCTACACTGTGAAAGGACACGTACACGCAGATGACCTTGAATGGCTTGGAGCACATCCACGAGACGTGGCTGTGTGTCTGCTGATGCTCGCAGCTCTTCGACGGGTCGTAGCTGCACCTCACGCCCCTCTTGCTCTGCTCCACCTTCTCCGACTCCACCCTGCAGTTGAACAGCTTCGACTCTACAGACTCCCTGACCTCCCGTGGCGTCGGTCCGAACACAACGATCTTGGTGGACGGCGCTAATCCGATCGTGACGTTCCCGACGCCGGTGGTGTTGCACAGGAAGTGGACGCTGAAGGTTCCGTTTCCGTGGTCCACGATCTTCCCTTTGATGAGAAGATCCAGGGACGCAGTCTTCACCCTGCAGTGGAAGTCTCCCCAACCGAACATCTTCCTCAGTTTCCCGGGTTTGAAAGCCGGACGCCTTTTAGTCTGCTGGTTTGCCGGATGGAGGGTCGTGAAGTCCACAAACCGGTCCTCAAGCTCGTTCTCGAGGAAAGCATGATGAGCAGCAACGGCTTCTATATTTGAGGTTTGAATATCTGATTCATCACCTCGCTTCGGTCTGTGCTGGAGGTCAGTGTGTCCTTCGACATGGACGGTCTGTCAGGAGAACAATAATGAGACACAGTTAAGAATGTATTGCGCAACACTAAAGACAAGTATCTAAAGACTCTTCTATCTACAAATCCTTGACCGCTTACTGACACTAAACAACACTCTTTTATTTTTATTTTTTGGTTGACATTGGACACTTTTTCATAACGAAGACGGATCAAAATGTTCTTGAAGGTTGACCAGAATAACCGACCCACCCTCTGAGAGAACTGAACAGCTTCAGTGYTGCATCACTCAGAGAAGGAGAGGCGACTGAGGCTGAATGTTGACTCGTGCATGCGTCTCCTGCAAGCGARGCGATTTATTACTTATCCCTTTGATCAATAGACCAAAGATTCCAGTTTGTCACTCATCTTCAGCTTCAGATTGAGGTCAGATACGAGTCAGGTACAGGACAAACAAGGGAGGTCGTCTCGTGTCCTGGAATCCATTACAGCTCCAGTGTATTGTGGGTGTGTATTTCTTTTAAAGGAGCATTGAACGTTTAATTATGTGACAGACTTTTAACCTGTAGGCTACAGCTATCGCTATTCCCAGGAAGACAAATCAAGAGTGTCAGTGTCAAGCCTGCAACTCTTAAAGCCTTATGACTGTGCACACATTTCATTTTAACGCTTCTAAAAACAGTTGTGCAATCACCAACCTTCTTTTGGACGTCAACAAACAACAACAACAACAAAAGTGTCTTGTTTATTTAAGAAGAAACGACTAAATCTGCTAACGTATACATGAGAACAGAATAAAACTTTTTCCATCGCTGTTCCCTGTCATTAATTGTAACCATAAAAGGAAAAGTGTAAAAATGTCTCTCCGTTCAAGTCAAAGCGGGACTTGACATATAATTTGGGGGATTATATAGAGATATAAAGGGAGTTTTTACTCTCATGACTGTGTTCTGGTTTTCTGCACAATCAAAAGTCCCGGTTTGACTTGAACACCTAATTGGAAACTAAGTTAAGGTGTTTAAAATGACTCTCCTTCATCACACCACACTGCCAGAGATTATTATCACCTTACTCTGTACAAACTTGATGAGTAAATACAAATAAATCACTTGATGATTTATGACTACGGGAATCATAGGGAGTGTTAATGTTCAATACTCACATTGCATGTTCTCTCTCTCTCGCTCTATTTGTATAAACCTTGTATAAATCTGCCAGAGAGATTAATGTGAAATAAAGCCCTCAAGACGGAGCTGAGAGAAACAACGCAGTGTCTTTCAACTCCCTGTGGATTTCCTTTTAATGAGATCATTTGCACACAATTAACCAAAAAAAAAACCCCTCACAGACTGGCAGTCTCTTTTCCCTTACTCGCTTCTCTCTCTCTCTCTCTGTCACGTTTGTCGCTGTACTGTAAGACTCTCTGCTCTCTTGCTCCAGTGATATGACACATAATTAAGAGTAAAAATGAGATTTCCCCCTGAACAGCATTTTTAATGTCACTTCACTGAAAACTATTCGAGGACTGTACTCACAAATCATTATCACTTTATTTCATGTAATATCCAGGATCAGTTATGGTGGTAAAACATTTTCTTTGCGTTAGAAACAGAAACCGTCCCAGCCACCGAGAAATATGACCAATATTACCCATTTCCAACACTATAATCACAGTTTTTTCATATAAAAACTATCAAAACATTTAGAAAAGACAAGTAAATGAAGTAAAATATAAAATAAATAGACATTAAACCTCACTTAACCTTAATTTATGATTCCTCTTGACACCGGCCGCTCTGTTTTCTTCTTGCTACTGTCCTTGCTATTATTCTTGGGACCTGTGGTGCTGTGTCTTCACTAAATCTTACACAAGATGTGAAAAAAAAACCCCAGAAAAAAAACTCGCTTTGCTTGGCTTTCGTACACGTACAGTAACGTCTTGCAAAATTTCAGTTCTTAAGTTCTATATATACACACACACACTTTTCAAGCAACACATTTCAAGAGTTCTTCCCAAAGATCCACATATTTAATGCTTTTTTACTCCCTCAAACCAATCCTCGTGGTTTACGGTATACATGGAGTTTTTAAAAGTTCCTCCAGAGAGACAACCATTTTAATGAAAGATTCTTAAAAAAGAGAGACAAACTGCTGAACCTATAATGGCACTAGATTTTAACTTTATTGTTCATAAAAGACGGGAATTACCAGGGATCACCTGATAAGATACTTTCACGATACCTGGGTACCGATTCTATTCATATTGAGATGTTTTAAGTATCATGATTTTATAAATGTCCAGCTTTGATAATTCTTTCAGATTTTTTTTTTACAATTTAAATATATAAAAAACTTATATATATATAAAATATATATATATAAAAATGATTTGGTTCTACCACACAGGATGCTGTTCTGTGTGAATGGTTTAGAGGATTGTAAAGGAACGGCAACATTTTACCACTACCAAATGCAAATATTTACAAATAAGAAAAGATACATGAATAAATATTATAAATATAAATATAATAAATATAAATATAATACATATAAATATAATAATATATAACAAAAATAATTAAAAATATAATAATCAAAATATACTTTTTTTATTGATTAATGTCAGGGTGGCGAAACATGAAACAGCACAAGAACAAACCACGATAGGTATCTGAATTGTCTTTTCCTCCAAAAACAGATTTTTAAAAAATTGATGCTTTGGTTTGTTCCACGCTTTTTAAAAGCATCCCACTTGGACCTTCTTTTGAAAAAAAAACAAAAACACTATTGAGTTCTAAATAAAAATAAAAATACAACGATCCCTTTCACTTATTTATTTATTTATTTATTTTCGCTGATTCTATTTAAAAAATCTAAACCGTTCCCTTTCAAGTTTTGGTTTTGTTCTTCTTGAACGGGTTCTTAAACGATGTAAGTAGAAGCTTAAAAGAAAAAGCTCTCCCTGCCAGTGTAGAATCTAAATTTTTAGAAATCTTAAAAATGTTCACTATCCAAAATAATTTTACTTCTAAAAGAATATAGTTCTACATAGAACTTTCCCAAAGTGAACCGAAAAACCCACAAAGGAAAAATATTCTACTAAATTAAAAAGAATTAAAATTCTGGACCAGGACCTGAAGCTGCTGTGAGGTTTATATGCATATATATTACAAGACCCTCTCTCTCTCTCTCTCACACACACACACACACACACACACACACACACACACACACACACACACACACACACACAGCTGGAAGGATGTTAGAGTGTGACATGAGGCTGTCAGCACTGTAACTGACGGCTGGTTCTCACACCCGTGATGGAGTCAGGCTTAATTTAGTTTCGCTCCAACTTTCTGCTAAAAGACTGCTGATTAAAAAAAAGAAGAAGAAAAAAAAAATATGGAAAAGTTCTGAGTGTGATAACCACAGAACCAGATATTATGGATTCCATGTTTCGAAATTTCGCCTTTGATGTTTAAAGTCTAAAACTGTCTAAAAACATTTTGTTGTACTTGTACAATGATAATAAAGGAATCTGCGTCTGGAATATTGTTTTCTCTCATTTCAGCATTTTGAGCGAGTTAAAGTGTACACTGCTAGAAATAAAGATGAATTCCAGAACCCTTCACCTTTCGCTCTAGAGTTTACCTTAGGCTACGTTTACATTATAGCCTGAAGTGACTTCAGTTCTGATTAGTTTTTGTTTTTTACCTTAATGTGACACAGATCCGTTTTTTTTTTTTTTTAGTTCTGTTGATGTTCAATCAAATCGGATCTAAGTCACTTTCATACAATATGTGGCGCTAGATCAGATATATATACTGTATCTATTACATGATCATGCAAATTGAATGAGAACAGGTAGTTCAGAATTCATGTGATTTTGTTGCCTCTGCAAATGTAAAGATCACTTTGAACGTGCACCGTCGTGACAAGCACATCTGATCTGGAATTGAGCAATGTGGCTTGTAATGTGAGCGCAGCGAGTGTAGTGTGGCATCATTCAAACATCCCGGGCTCTTCATGCCATGCTTGGTCCATCCATGTTTAGGGTTTTATGCTTTTCAAAATAATCTGTTAGTAAAATACTGTATGGGTTCTACACAGTACCTTTCAAAGTTCTTGCAGAATTATCCTTACACTGTAGTGTAGCATACTGTATATACTGCATTTGAATAATTACAACCACATAAAACTTGATTCTTTGGTATGTTATTGGTTCCACGCTATTTAAAAATGGCTAATTTGAAAATCTTTCTAACAGAGGAAAATCTTTTGCGGTTAAGTTCTCCACAGAACCTTATACTGTAGTAGTATTGCAACATTTTTCCGTACTTGTACTAGTACCTGTACCTGTACTGGTGATTTTTGTAAGTTTTAAAAGAACTTAGCAAAATTAAACTTTAAATATGTATTCTAAAATATTTAATAGCAGTTTCAAAATTAAATTTTGAAACTTTATTTATGTGTTGTAAATGATCTCTCCTGACATCACGGCCCAACACTTCGACAAGATTCCACATGGAACCTTTAAAGGTTTCAACAGCAAAACAACTGAAGGACCAACATGCCCCCAGTAAAGAACGTAGAGCTGTAGAACTTACAACGTTATAAATGGGTTCTTTGGTTTGTTCATCTGAAAATTTCTATGTAGAAGGCTTTCCTGTTTAGATGGAATCTAATTAAAAAAATAGATTTTTATAAATCAAATCAAACCCATCTATGCATAGAACCCAGTGTTCTGGAAGTGTACATATTCGCGATATTATCCATAGAGTATATATCTCAAGGATGAAGCTCACACCAACCTAAGTAAGAACCCGAGTTCTAGCTTTTCCTTCATAGAACCATAATTGATAACAAAATCAACAACAACAACAACAAAAAAAATCCAACAAAATGACTCTGACTTATCAGAATTCCAACCGGAGCTAAAAACTCATTACTGAGGACGAATTCATGCAATTGTTGCAGAATTGTTTTAGTCTTTGTTCCTTCAGGCTGAAGCAAGGACATACACGTTCACATTTACACTTTAAAAGACGTTAACCCTTTCAGGGACGGGAGTTGCATGTGTTCTCTCGCTCCTATTAGTGAGAAATCGATAGAGAGTCTGTCTGAGTAGGTGAAGGTGAGGTGAGAGGATCACAGAACTGTTCTTCGTCATCGTCATCATCATCATCATCATCATGTCCACGCACCTAGAGATGCAGTGAGACTGAGTAAGATCATAGACTTCGGAAGTGTCATAAACAGTAGCTTTTGTACAGCAGTTCCATTACCGACAAAATGTGTTAGAAGACACCAGACTGTGTTTTTTTACGTTTGGCAATAACTCCCACCTGTGTTCCTGTAATGTGGCCAGTATGAGCTTGAGCATTGTCCCGCAAAAACAGAATGCGTTTGATGATCTGTTTTATTCCGTTTAAGGAAAAGGGCCATTAAAGGAGTTCCTGGGAGGCCAGGGTTTCAGACATGAAGCATGATCATGGCTCCAACATACGTACTGAGAAAACTTTTTACCTTGATGGTGTCCAAGCACTAGTGAAACGCTGCGATAAGTGCATTAGTGGAGCAGGAGATTACATAGAGAAATAAAAAGAGTTTTTACTCTCATAATAGTGTTCTGTTATTCTGTACAATCAAAAGTCCTGGTTTTACCTGAACACATCTGGTATTTTAACTATGGTATTTAATCCATACCAACATGATAATTTACATAAACATTGTATTATTAAAATTTTTCATAATTCATATTTTTGGGGGGCTTTTATTCAAATACAGGATATAATCTGTGCACAATAAAGGTTAACAGTTGAGCGTTAAAAGCTGCTGTACATTATTCTCTTTTGGTGCAGATGATATCAAAAATAGTATTATATATTATTATATGGTATTTTAAAATAATTAATTGTTGGAGTAAAAAGAAATAAGATTCGGAGGATATTCCTGGTTAATCAGAATCCTCAACATAAACACACAAACAAATCGCTGCTACTCGCTTCTGTAGTTTCGCTGACAAATTAATGACTTTCTTCATTTAAATATGTATGATTTGTCCTGAATGTTTCACATGCATGTTTATTTTGTGATTAATCAAATTGCATAAGGTGGAGCTGGTGTAAATTAATCTCATGCATATAAAGAAGAATAGAAAACGTGCATGCTTGAATTAAGACAAATACATTATGCTATAAAGTAATGTGTTATTAAGCCAAAATAAAGTCACAGCACTTTAACAATTTTTCACTATGGTTCAGGATTTTGTCTGATATTATTACAGTTTATGAGATCAAAGCAGAGCTGAATCTGAAACAACCTCCTTCCAGCAAACACCAAAAGATAGATAGATAGATAGATAGATAGATAGATAGATAGATAGATAGATAGATAGATAGATAGATAGATAGATAGATAGATACTGTATAGATAGTACAAAAAAGATGGAAATAATGTTAAATTCTCACCGAGTATAATGCAGGAACAGTGATCCACACCAGGATGCAGGTGGAAAACATCCTGGAACACACACCAACTTTACCTCTCGTGTCTCCTTCACATGAGCACAGATCCAGACACACACACACACACACACACACACACACACACACACACACAGAGGGAAAATCTCTGAATGTGCATTCAATGTGAGCCCAGCATCTGTTCACACATTTGTGTGTGTGTGTGTGTGTGTGTGTGTATGAGTGTGAGATTGAGGGACAGAGGGGAGAGAGTAGAGAGAGAGGTAGTATTCCAGATGTGCGAGTGGAATCGCGTCACAGCTGGAGAACAGGTATGCAATAAGGAGGCGTTAATGGCTCATTAATGGTTGCCAAATTCATACATTTACCATACATACCCCAGCTAATTATGTTTGAAGGATGTCGTATTGCACGTTCGAGTGTATGGTGATCGAGGTTTGAACCACAATCTTATTTATAATCATTATACTGTGTATTTATGTATGTGTGTATATTCAGCTAGAACTGTCATAATTGAATACAGATCATAATAGGTCTTAAAACAGAAGCCACAATGTCTCTGCCGCCCTCTAGTGGTGGTCTGCGGTATAATTCTTAAAACTGGGTTAGCAAGTGAGACCTTCTACAGCTGACTTTGATATTTCTACCAGATATAGCACATCTATTGATGGATTGGATGCCATCAAGTCTTACACAAAGGATGGGGGACGGATGTTATTTTTTGCTTTCCAGTTGCACTAAAGTAAGAAAGCCAAGCAATTTATCAAGTTTTTATAAAAGTTATTCATTTTTAACTCATCATGATATGACATTATATTTGGGGGGTATTATGACATATGCCTATAAGACACTAAGACAGTATTTTTCTTTAATTATATATTTTTATTTCCGTAACAGAACAATTCTACATTCAGGGGCCGACATAATGTGCATAGCAGCAAATGTAAAAAAACAAACAAACAAAACAAATGCACACAGTAAAAGGTTAAGCCTGTATTCTGTCTGCCACCGGAAAATAAAAATATTAATGATGATTTTACAGTTTTCCTTATGCCATTATTACATATTATTATATAATTGTATATGATTATAAATTGCAGCGTATCTAATGGTGACATTTAGAATATTCTGGTTTAAAAATAGATCAGATAATAAATACAAAATAACACAGAATTTAGCCTTATTTTATTAGTTCTGATTACTTTTCATACTGTAAATGTTATATAAAATGTAAATACTATCTGTAAATATTTAATAGCAATTTCATACTTAATGAACAAAATGGAAAAAAAATATCTTTAAATCTTCCTTGTGACTCACCTGCAGTACCATCATGGTGCACCAGGGGGAACACTGTTCTGTTTGATGTTCAGTGTTCTCCTGTAAACTTTCCGGTCCATTTTTGATGTCAAAGCTCGTTTGCGGTAATGAGATTATTGCTAGCAAGACAATTTACAGAAATTGGAAGAACATTACAAAAGGGGGTTTTCGTTCAGGGTGCTTTGCATTGATTATTGATTATTCAGACTTTGTAATGAATCTACAATCTAGCAAAGTTCCAGTTCCAGATGTGTCCTTGAGAGTTTCCAAATGTTTTTCATCTTTATTTTTTTGCTTATACTGTATATATTGGTCACTCTCCATCAAGCTATAACACACCACCTGGTTGTTGACTATTGTCCTGTAACAACACAAACTGTTCTACCCCATTATTGAAATCACTTCTAGTTTTAATACCAACAATAAATCTTAAAGACTGTGTTAGTTCTGCTAACCATTATGCATTCTGAAAGAGAAGGGCTCTGCATTTTATGATAAAAAAAGGCAAATATTACACTATAGTGCCAAAAGTATTTGCTCACCTGCCTTCACATTCTTAATCCATAGGGTTTAATATGATGTTGGCCCCGCCCCCTTTGCAGCTATAACAGCCTCATCTCGTCTGTGAAGGCTTTCCATTAGGTTTAGTCGTGTGTTCATGGGAATACTTTGACCATTCTTCCAGAAACGCATTTGTGAGGTCAGACACACTCCTAAACCTTGTGGAAAGCCTTCCCGGAAAAGTTGAAGCTGTTGTAGCTGCAAAGCTGCATATTAAACCCTATGGATTAAGAATTGGATGTTATTTAAGTTCATATACATGTGAAGGCAGGCAAGCAAATACTTTTTGGCAATATAGTATACCTTTGCAGATTATGCACGAACGTTCTCCAAAGCAGTGGCGACTGGTGGAAAAGTTTGTTGGTGGAGCTATGCCACATCGACTGAACACAAGTATGTATTTAAAAAAGAATGAAAAAAAATATTCATGTTTAAAGTTCTACCAACTGCAGATAAGATTCATTGTGTTTATTTCAGATTATTATTATTTCAGAACATAAAACTTTGCTGAGTCATTATCATTTTTCTCATGCAGTTAGATGCAGTGTCCACAAGAGGGCAGAGTGTTTAATCACGTTTCCTTGTGCAAGCTTTCCAAAACGGATTGGAACTCATCCAGAATCATACTTAGCCCTTCCACAATTTGGTGGCGCATCACTCGATCACTCTACAGAACCCTTTATGATCCAAAGTACATCACATGTAGATTTTGGCAAATGAGACAATAGCATTTCTGCCCTTGTGTGTTTTGAACTTCAGTATACAGTATA
>QMIH01000430.1:119440-134928 GCA_003987875.1 Clarias batrachus | reverse complement strand
CCAATCTGCCAAATGTTACATGCCTCCACTTGCCCTGGAATTAATTACCAGATGGTGAAGAGCTATTTCCAGCACTCCCGAGGTAAGTGCCCTGAGATTCAGGATGTTATTTTCGAGTGAATGTTTTGCTCTGTACATTTCATCCTATCAGAATGATTATACCGAATAACAAGTCTCTGTGCTGAAGAATGTCGAGCTGAAATGCATTAATAAACATTTCTGCACTAGGAACGCACTCATATTATGAAAAACAAAAGTGCAGTGAGACGGTGAGTTATAAATGTAGTGAGATGAGATATATAAACTGCTATAAATGCAGTCATATGGTAAATTATGAACTGTTATGAATACAGTGAAATGAGTTATAAACTGTTATGAAATCATTTGCATTTGGATGGGGTTATAAATTGTTATAAATGCAGTGTGATGATAAGTTATAAGAGATAACGAGTTACAATTTATTATAAAAATAGTGAGATGATGAGTTATAAACTGTTATAAATGTAGGGGGATGAGCATCTTTAACTGGTTATGATTATATTGATTATATGATTACATTATAATACTGTTATAAACGTAGTACTATAATACTGTTATAAACGTACTATAAATATAGATCCATAAGGATGTATGAAGTGTTATAAAAGTGGTTAGATTAATAAATTATAAAATACGTAGTAATTTGCTATAAATGTAGATGAGGAGTTATAAAACAATATAAAAGCAGGTGGAAAAGGAGATACAACAACTTAGATAAATGTTTAGGTTACAACTTGTTATAAATGTAGGTATGTTATGAATGCGGATATACAGTACAGTATGAGGAGTAATAACTTGAGCGTGTGTGTGTGTGTGTGTGTGTGTGTGTGTGTGTGTGGGTGTGTCGAACCGATGCAGGGGCGAGACTGCCACTCCTGGTCGGGGCACTGGCCGATGTTTTCAGGCTCCTGGACGACGACGGCTCGCGAGCGAACCTGCACAGCACTCTGATCCACACGCTGACCTTTTACACACACACTCTGACACGAGCTCCAGTCTGACCACTCCATCAGGTAACAGTCACCTGAGCGCGAGAACATCGGGAGCAAATCTTTTAAACATGACCACACCATTGTTTATTAATTCATTCAGCAAGAGATGACAAAGAATGATAATGTCAAACAAATGAATAATGAACATGCTGTTACAAATGAAGACAGCTGAAAGCAGATTTTCGAATTCACTAGGAGGACAGCGCTATCCGCCCACTTCCTCATACATCAGCTCACAGACGCTCACGATTGGGTAGCATCAATGTGAATGACAGGTGATCATCCTCAATGTGCCCCGCCCACCCAAAAACATGAGCATAACCTGGGCAAGGTAAAGTGCACGGTTCTTCCAGGACGATCTTTTTATCCCCGTCGACAGCCAGCTCTAACCCGGAGCACAGCTCGTCCTCCACCACGCTGACCTGGGCGTCTCGGGAACCGTCGGACACAAAGCAGGACATGTTCCGGAAGCGCCGGCCTTCTCCGCACACCACTTCCTACAACACACACACACACACACACACCAGCATAAAAAGGGGTATTAGCATTATTTAGCCCTTTAGTTTCTGACAGGTGAATTACAGCAATGATTAAATTTTAATCACTTTTTTAGGAAACGAGACAGGGTCAGAAAATGTAATGCAAATATAGACATRTAGTGTGTGACTTAAAGAAGAAACTTCTAATTGCCTTATACGATCATTATAAGTGTAAAAAACACCTTTAACAACACACACACACTTAAGAGCAGAATTACAGGAGCTGCACATCTCACAGGCAGGAAGGCGAAAGATCAGACAGGAAACAGATTCATTAACAGAGAGAAATGAAAAATCTCGGAGATTGGCCTCTGTACGAGCGCGCCGGTCTGTCAGAGTCAAGCAGTTCAGCTTTCAGTTTCTTTTTTTCCCCTCATCTTTCTTTTGCTCCCCCATGCCTCCGAGACTTCCAAATAAGCTGAGAGCTTTGTCAGAGCCGTGCAGCATCAGCACGGGAAACGGAGAATTTATCATCAGAACATTTTTCAACAATATGCAGATGTTCAAAAGAGAGAGACAGAGAGAGAGCGAGAGAGAGAAGGAAAATAGGAACGGCGAGAAAGATGGGAGACAATGTGTGAGAGGGGGSACGCAGACAGATAAAGAATAAATGAGGGACAGACAGAATGAGCAAGAGTACGACAGACAGAGAGACAGTGATATAGAAATACAGACAAATAGGGGTAGATGGTGAGAGACAGAGAGAGAGAGAGAGAGACAGACCACCAGAAAGACAGAGAATGAGACAGTGAGACATGTATAGAGAGTGAGATAGAGAGACAGAGAGACAGACAGAAAGACAGAGACAGTAATTCAGTGGTTCATTTACAAAAACCCCAGAGTTGTATATACATTTCCGTAAAAAGCAAATTTTTTAAGCTTTGCAGATTAATTATGTTACAATGTCATATCTGCCGGGTGTTGCATAAGTATTCACCCCCTTAACCTCTCTGCTTTTTGTGGCGTGAGCACTGAAATGGACTTAATTGGGATTATATGTCATGAATCTCCAAAAAAATAAAAATAAAACCCCCAAAACAGACCATTTGCAAAATTACCAACAAACAAAAACTGAAAAACTAAGTAGGACTAACTCCTGTTGTCGTGAAACTCCTAAATTAGGCATCAGAAGTGACACAATTAGTGAAATGGAGTCACACTGTGTGTAATTAAATTGCCACGTGAGCTAGGGATAAATTCATCTGCTCATGAAGATACCAGRACAAACAGCGTCACGAAGAGCAAGATTGGGGAAAAAAAAAGGTGCGGACAGRATTGGTTATTAAAAACATCACAAATGTTGAACATCTTGCAGGATGACATGAAAAAAAAAGCTGCAGAGCACACTGCGACACGAAGAAATCATCCGTTACATGAAAAAGGATTCATCTAAGAGGTCGAAACGTGAAAGGGGGTGAATACTTACGCACTGTACCCATTTAATATTTATGATTTTTCTCGTTAAAAAAAAAAAAACGCAAGACAAATTTTCATAATTACATAGACACACAAGACATGCCTCCTTTGATTAAACTCCGCCCACAAACAGTGTGTCCTAGAAATGCTTAATAATCAGGACAGAATATCAGTTTGCATACTTCAGATCCTAACACACGTACAACCTCGAGTGTGCAGTAGGCGAGCATGTGTGTGTGAGAGTGTGTACCTCGACACGGCACTCAGACCAGGCGCTGTAGTGCCAATGATAACACGGTCGAACAGGACATGGCTTCCACTGCTCAATCAGATAGGGACACGGCCTGCCATCACCCTGAGACGCCTGGACCACTGTCCTCCTGCGCAGCATCCTCCCTGAGACATCATATAGACACACAAAGAGTGAGAATTAGACCCAGATTACTTTGTCGTCACAGTAATGACACCATCGGGACAACACGTCAACTGGTTAAAGGTGTTTATGTTGTTATAAGTGCATGATAAAAGGGGTGTGGCCTCATGCTTGTGCAATGGTAGGTCACATGACCATCACATGTACTGTACACTGTATATATTCATGATGGTAACATTACAACTCCAAAACAGTAATCCCTTAATAAAGAACAGCATATGTTTTCTTTTTTAAATCAAATATTACTTGCACGCTTCTATTGAATGTAAAACTGAAATACTAAGCTCAAATCGCTAATCTGTCAAATATTACCAGCTAGATGTCTTTGAAACAACGCAGGGGACAATATTAAAATTTATATTAAAAAATTCAGAATGGATTAAAGATTAAAAGAAGCCTGAAACGCTTGAGAGTGTCATTCTTTATTTTTATACCCTTGCCACATCAAGATTCAGTTTTAGGTGTCTGTGTCAGTATGTGTGTGTGTGTGTGTGTGTGTGTAGGTGTGTGTGTGTGTGTGTGTGTGTGTGTTTGAGAGAAAGAGAACGAGAGAGAGAACAGGAACCTCAGAAACAGGCTGGATGATGAGATGGTGTGTCTTACAGCTAAAATGTGTCAGCTCCATACATAATTAAAGAAAGTAAGAAAGACTAGATAAAAGTACAGAGTTTATTTGACATCTGTTCGGCTTCACAGATCATGTTTATGACGTGTTATGTTAGACAGGTGGACTGATTTATGAGCACATGAGCTCTGATTTACCCCCTGATCTGTACTGCTTTGGCTACATTGTATTCCGACTGAAATGCAAATCAGGAGGTGGAGAAAAAGACACCGAGTCCCTTTGGGCCTTGACGAGGAACCTGCAGCAGCAACTTCGCTGCACAGTGCAGCTCCACTTCTGCTCTGAATATCACAACTCTATATCGGGTAGCAGTGATACATGCATAAACCATGTGGTACAGCAGGATGGAAAGATGGATGGAAGGATGAGTGAGGATGGTTGGGTGCATGGCTAGTTGATTAGCTGGATAGATGAATGAATGTGTGATGGGAGGATAGATGGATGAATGGATAAGTGGACAGATGTATGGATGGATATTTGGTTGGCTGGACAGGTAAATGGATAAGTAGATGTGTGTATAGATAGTTGGTTAGAGAGATGTTTTGGTGGGTGAATAGATAGATGGATGGATGGATGGATGGACTGTTGATTTGTTGGACTGGTAAACCAATGGGTGGATGAATGGATGGATAGGTAAATGAATAGGTGGATTGATAATAGATAAGTAGATGATCGAATGGATGGATGGTTGGATGGAAGGGTGGATGAATGGATGTGTGTGATATAGTTTGTAAAAGTGGATAGATGGATGGATAAATGGATAGACGTGTTGGTAAAGGAGTTGGGATGGATGAAGTTTACAAAAATGGATGAATGGATGGATGGATGGATGGATTAATAGGGTGGATAGCTGTTTTTATGAATAAGGGAATTGAGTGGTGGATGAATGAGTAGGTAGCTACAATAAATAAGTTGATAAGAGAGATTTATTAGTGGGTGAATAAAAGGATGGATGGATTGATGCATGGATGGATGGATGGATGGATGGATAAGTAGTTGATTTGAGGACAGGTGAATAAATGGGTGGATGAATGGATGAATAGGTGTAGGGATGGATGGATGGCTGTTTGGCTGCACAGGTGAAAAGATGGGTGAATGGATCATTGATATGTAGATGATTGAATGGATGGACAGTTGGATGAATGGGTGGATAAATGGATATCTGTTGGACAGGTAAATCAATGGGTGGATGAATGGATAGATAGGTGGATGGATAATAGATAAGTAGATGATTGAATGATGGATAGTTGGATGGAAGGGTGGATGATTGGAGGTGTGTGTGTGATATGGTTCGTAAAAGTGGATAGATAGATGGATAAATGGATAGGCATGTGGGTAAAGGAGTTGGGATGGATGGTTTGTAAAAGTGGACAGATGGATGGATTTATAAATGATTGGATAAATGAATAGCCTCTTTTTTGGATAGATGAATGAATGGATGGATGGATGGAAAGTTGGTTGGGTGGATAGATGGGTTGGTAGAAAAAATGCCTTAGAATGTGAATGGAAAGCTAGGGGTATGAATGTATAGGTTATTGGATCAGTGCATAGATAAATAGCTGGAGGTATGGATAGTTGGATACCTGCATAGGTAAATAGATATATTATTGTGTAAACCAAAGGCTGGCTGGCTGGCTAGGAAGATGGATGAATGGTTAGATGGATGACAGCGGTTTTGATGAATAATTGAATGGATGGATGGATGGATGGATAGATGGATGTGTTAGTGGATGAATGTGTTGGATAGATGAATGAGTGATCATGTGGATGACTGAGTTGGACAGATGAGAGACTGCAAAAGTAGATGAATGGATGGATGGATGGATGGATGGATATTAAGCCCTAGTGATGTTATATGAATGGAGTGGTGGATTATTGGATGTACAGTATTAGTGAATGGATGAACAGAGTTAAATTTGATTATATTAAATACTACTGTACACCTGAGACTAAAAGTCTGAATACTTTCATAAGAGCAGTTTTAATTTAATCACCTATCAATAATTCATACACAACATCTGGTTTATAATCATTATTCGGGTATGCATTATTAAGAAAGGCGCAAATTCAGTTTAGCTTTTAAGCAGCTCTCATGGAACTAAAACCCAGCTGAACATCCTGCTGACTCACAGTTGCTTCATTTTTTCCACAGTTTTTTTTTTAGCCAATAAAAACAAGAACAATCTGGTTTAAGCCTTGTACTGTATAGTTATTTGGCAAACCATGAAATAAAACAGATCTTTGTAATGGACTCAGAGATTTTGGGATAAACAGATTACTCCAGCCTCCATCAGAGAGCAGGCTGGGGGAGATAATGTACCGTCTACATTCTGCACAATAGATCCTGCCACATTCTCTGTCTGACTCGGTCTCTTTATCTGCTCCTGTGTCTTCCAGTCTTGCTGCGAGCTGTCACTCTCCGTCTCTGACTCACTGCATTTATATTCATCCTGCTTCCTGGTGCTTGGGCCACACAGGATTAACACACCTACTTAAAAAACACACACTTGTCCCCTCCTCTCTGTATATCYCTGATGGCCATGTGACACTTTAAAAAAAATATTAGTTTTCTTTCTCTTTGGGGATCTAATTGCGTAGATGGACAGACAGCTCTAGATCTATCAACATTATACAGGTAAGATACTCTATGTTCTATGGGTAAATAGAAGTATKGATGAATGAGTGTGTGCATGCCGGACAAGAGATATGGATAAATGGACACATTAATGAATAGCTGGTTAAATAGATGGGTGGATGAATGAATGGATAGATGGATGGACACAAATGTATTAATAGRTAAATGAGTTAGTTTGATTGAAGGGTTAGTGATTCTAATAGATGTGTAAGTGGATGGATGATGGTTAGATGAATGGATGGATAGATGAAGAACAGACTGATGCATGAAGTGGKTCAATTGTTGAATTGAGTGGGTGAAAATTTTGGAAACGTGGATGGAAGAATGAATGGATGGAWGAATKAATGGATGGATAGGTGAATTAAAGTATGGTTTAGAGAGATGTGTTACTGGGTGGAAGACAATCTTTTGGATCTACTTATGGATTGATAGATGAATGGCTGGTCTCTGGGTGGAGAAGTGCATGCATTGTGTGTGTGTGTGAGTGTGTGTGTGGGTATGAAAGATTACAAAAATGGATTGCTAGATGACAAAACATTCAGTTTGAKCTTTGTTTTTACATTCAAACCYAAGTGAAATTACTGTACAGTGGAGTATGAGGTTTCAAAAGTATTGGCACTTCGCTTTTAGTTTATGAACTGTAATGTTTAAAATGTCAAATCTGTACCGTGGCTGTTCCAGACACTAATACTATATTAATAACAATATATTCAGTATCTCAGACCTACAACTGTCATATATAAAAGTTTAATACTTTTTTGCCCTCACCATCCAGGCCACAGGTCTGAGAGCACTCTGTCCACCCTGACCAGTCTGAGAGCTGGCAGTTTACTGGGCACTCCACCATACAGGAAGCRTTCATCTGCCAGGTTCTCTCCAAACCCAGCTAACAAACACACACACACAGAAGTTGCATAAGTAAAAGGCAGTTAATATAACTTTCTATAATATAGATATATCATATCATCATGAATTCATAAAGCGTCATACACATTGGAATATATGTTTATAAATTTAAATAAGAATAATAATATAGAATAATAATTTTCATCCCACAGCAATTATCATGTAGCCCTCCCTCTAAACTTTTACAATATACTGTTACGTTTTCTGTAATATGTTGTTTTATACTGTATATACAGCAACATGCTATAATGTTATGCAGTATTTTGTAAGTTTTCAGATTTTATGATATAAAGCTTTATAACATATAACATAATATTACAACTTTACGGCATACTATAAACATTTATCATTAAACAGTTTACTATAAAACTKTACAGCATACGGCAAAACCTAAAGCACAAGTTTTTAAACAATATACTMCAAAACTTTAGAACTTTGCACTTTTCTAAATTCCATAATATATTGTGTTTTTGCAGTATGTTCTTTTGAGTGTACAGTATGTTGTAAAGTTTGGTAGTATTTTGTAAAGTTTCAGGTTTTGCACTATAAAGCTTTATAGCATACTATTCATTTTTATACTTACAACCTTTTATACCTCAAAAACTACAATACACTACTTTTTAAATTATTTACTATAAAAATTTAACATGAATAAACAACTAAATACAGATCGTAACAACCTTAAACATACACATTCTTACATTACAAAATTCTGCAGTAGGACTTTTCAGGACACTAAAAAAAACTTTATAATTTTAACTCTTAGACTAAAATATATCTACAGTATATATACCTGAAAAACAAATGATATATGTAATTAAGGTTTCTCATTAAAATAGATCATTTATGTAGACATGACTTTTTAGAATTATAAGCTAAATTATAAGCTTTTAGAATAGAATGTTATTAATGATTATAGTTGTAATTAACACCACATATAATGAATTATATTAACTATAATTTATGAATGCATTGTAAATATAGGTRCRATGTATTTYCCTTAGATAAAATCCATAAAACATTCTAACAATGCGTTTGATTCATGAATCTATTGTAAAGTTGTGTATGTGTTCATAGGTCATTAGCCATGGAAAGCGATACAGACACAAGACTGAAGGCCCTCTTTTTCYKCACATTGATCTTTGGTGTAACTGCTGAACAAGGTTAACACTCCGTCAAACAAAACTCACAGGGTCCAATTATAGTGACTCTGAATGATCTTCCTTTACACTGCTTTAACCCTGTGGGGTCTGAAAAACTCAATCCAAGAACTCATTCCTTCTTGAAAAAAAAAAAAAAAATCTTTACACTGGGATACAAATGCTAATCACCTGAGCAGTGTTTTCAAGGAGACATCATTTGTACATTGGGTTTCCTGTTGCAAAAGGGCATTGTGGGAGATTTAGAAGAGATTTTGTTGTCGGCTTCGTCGGCTTGTAGAGTGTATGTATGTAGATTGATCAGTGGTGGACAAATAGGACTTACTAAGGGTATTAGTGAGCAGTACATCCTGCATACTGCCTGAGAAACTGAAAGAAGTGATAGCTACTGTATGTCAATATACAGTAGTAATGCCTGTGTTCCTACAGTATATAGTTATGCTTATAATGCACTATGGGTTGTAAACATGGTGCATTGTTCATAACACAGCTTTGTAAAAACGTGCCCGTGAATTACACAGAATCAAATAATGAAAGTGCAAAATTTTCCAACAAGTATAACAGACTATAAGTAGWGTCATAAGCATGATTTGTAATCATTTATAAAGWCATTGCAATAAACTGGAATATCTCTTMATAACTAATTACATTTGTACATGAATAATTACAATAACATTGTGTATAATGCCTTATACTGTAAACTCATTCTTACATAGTGTATAATAAATGCATTCATATTATTTGGTTACAATATCTTTTAGTGACTGACAAATGTCATTTTACTTCCTGCTTGCTTTAGTGCTTGTTCTTTTTTCTTGTAATGTTGTTTCTAGTTGTTTCCGTTTCCATGGTTTCCATTTCTCCAGGTTTTTTTGTCATCATTAGTTCTATTACTTTACTGTGGCTTTGTGTTAAAAAAAAAAACCTGGGGCAGGGGTAGCTCAGTGGTTAAGGATCCCAGTTTCAATCCCCAGCGCCACCAAGTGGCCATTGTTGTGTCATTGAGCAAGGCCCTTAACCTTCAACTGCTCAAATGGGGGCGTCTGTTAAATACCGCAAATATAAAACGCAAAACCCCTGAAGATGGAAAGAGTGAAACCAGAACCTTGACTAATGTGACTAATGCAAACACGAAGTCTGAAGCATGAGAAGTCATTAAAAGCTATCCCTATCACRTACGGCATACACATATAGCCACATATAGAAAACACTACCATATGTTCCTCTAACAAAGTTTCCAATGCCACAAATCATGCTGCACATCTGATACTCCGTGGACAAACCTCCTGGCAGAATCTGAGGTCCACTGATTTGCCATCACTTCTCACACAGTCCAGCATGCGTGTCTTCAGCCCTCTTCCACACACAGCGCTGGCACTTAACTGACACGTGCTCCAATCTGCACACATATGATCAAAAACAACAATATTAATAAGACTGCATAGTTCCTGTACAAAATATCATTTGCATTATATTTATAMCAATTATCGGCAATTTGTSTMTGAAAGTCTTMYAGGAATTATTGGTCACCTGCTAGTTCCCATAATCCACCAAAAGTCACCTCTGCCATATGAAATCAAAGCTGCGAGTTAAAGATGTTAAAGTCAAGACTGATGCTGCTTCACGGGACAGTGTATAACACTCTGAGAAAARCGCTAGCCACCATGTTTTGCATACTTGGACTCACAGATACACATGATTGGCTAGTGACACTTTGATTGACAGGCAAGAAAGTGAATATGGCCCTCCCACTTAGGTAGTTTTGATTTCTTTCTTTCTTTCTTTCTTTCTTTCTTTCTTTCTTTCTTTCTTTCTTTCTTTCTTTATTTATTTATTTTAATCCCGGCTGCGGCATGGTTATGATTACAATAACAAAATAGAACAAGCATACACATAATGTTTACATTCATTAAATACCAATTACATAATGAAACATTTGAAAAAAAAAATTATGTTGGATAATTAATTTTTAATTACTTCATTTCAAAACAGAAAGTGAACACTCCGGCCTATGTAGGCTGTGACTCGTTGGTCTGCATACCTCCACGGGGCGCTAAAAGGTTTTCTAGCAAACAATCCCAGGYGTAAAGCCTCATAAAACATTTCCTGCTGATCATTAGAGGAGTTCTCAAAGGATCAAGACTCTGTCACCATATCAACAATTACACGTCTTTCTTTGTTAAATAACACCAACGTTTATTATTAGACTTATTGTGTGACAAGCCAGGCAAGTCACTCTGAATGAGCCGCTACCATAGAAACACTAACGTAGAATTAGAAAAGGCGAAATAATMCCGGGGCGTTCAAGTCAAACCGGGACTTTGGATTGTGCCGAACAAAAGCACACAGTAAAAACTCGCTTTATTTCTCTATATAATCCCCTGCTACACTAATGCACTTATCCCAATGTTTCACTAGTGCTTACTGTAGATACCATCAAGGTAGAAAGATTTCTAGGTATGCTGGATCCTGCTTCAGGTCTGAAACCCCGGCCAAAACATGTGGAAATGGCTTGGCGCGAGATCAGGACGGTACGGAGGATGTGGCAGTAGCTGTCAGGCGAGTTCCTGTAATGTGCAAGTGGTCAGAGTGGTCAGATGCGTCTCTTCCGCAAGTTGTCAACAATTATCCCGTGAATTTTAACGCATCGGACGTTCCACTCGCTGAATGTTAACGGGAATGACTGCATTCACAAACGTTAAAAACGTTTGCACCGTTCGAATGTTTTGTGCGCCTAAGAGTCTCATCAGCATACTCTGTTTGACGTCTTCTGTAAATGTCCATCGCTTTTATGCCTCCGTTCAGCAGAAAACCTACAGTATGAGGACTATAAAGCTGTACCAGCGTCTGCTTTTAAATGAATGAAAATGAATCGACACCTTCTGACCAATCAGAATCGAGGATGTTACCCGTGATGTTGTAGCTGTAATGGAAGCAGTTCCTGTTGAACACACATGGCTCCGCCTCCATGCTTTTGGGACACTCTTCGCCTTCCTTGGGCATGCGGAGTGCGTAAGCTGTTCTCTGTCGATCCCCATGGCCACTGCAAGGCTTTAACGCACACACACACATACACACACACACAAAACATGACTAGAGTCCGTTATTAAACACAAAGCCAAGTGTACACACAACACAGCAGATGGCCACTCATAAGGAACACCTACACAAAGCCCAGCTCAATTTAATCAGAAACGTTTAAGTTATTTTGATGTTTTCAAAACCTCAATGGACGACAATCATAACGGGAGTCAACACACACACACAAAAAAAAAGATCTCCCTGACATCATAACCCAGAATACTGTGAGTGAAAAAGCGAGAGAGAAACCACACAGCAGCATGAGGCAGCATGAGAGAGTGTTTGCTGCTTTTTCCCCCTTTTTTGTTCTTTTAAAGGTTTAAAAGAGAGAGCGAGAGCGCTGGGATAACTGCCCCGRCGTCATGAATAACACATGCGGGGCATGACTCCACACTAAAAGCTGTGATGCCGAGCTGAATAGACTGTGATTAACAACTTGTCATGGCCGGCAGGGAAAAAGGAGCAGAAGAAGAAGAAGAAGAAAGAGGAGACTGAGTCAGAACGGTCCTGAGGCAAAAGGATGAACGCCGAGCTGGAAATTAGTGACGACCAAAAAGAAAAGGAAAAAAAAAAAAACACTAATTAGTTGTTCCCATTTACATAGCTTCATTTGCATAAAGGCATAAATGTAATTACGAGTTCTCTTTAGTCACAGAGAGTTTTTAGTGTGTGTGTGTTTGTTTCCATAAACAAGTTTCACTTCTTGCATGTTGTGATTTGGTAATTTGGTGAGAAATGATTCATTGGTGTTCATTCAGTTCACTGCAGCATAATTATGAGACAAGAAAGCAGGAATGATTAAAAAGCCTGATTTGAGCYGGATCGAAGTTTAATGACGCTTTCCTGGACAAGACACTGCTGCTCAAGAACAGGAGATCTAGAACTGCTTGAGGGCAGACAGACAGGCAGACAGACAGACAGGCAGACAGGCAGACAGACAGACAGACAGGCAGACAGACAGGCAGACAGACAGACAGACAGACAGACAGACAGGCAGACAGGTGGATGGATGGATTGGATGAAATGATAAATATATAAATAAAGACAGACAGGCGGATAAAAAGTTCATTTGTAGGGTGGATGAAGGGATGAGTGGGTAAATACTGTACACACGCACACACACACAGTCAAACAAATGGACAGATTGAGATAGACTAAGGGATAGACACAAGTATACAAAGACAGAGAGAAAGAGAGAGATGGACAGAAAAAAAGAGACGAATAGACTGAGATACACACGGAGTAGGTTAATTAAAAAGGGAGATACAGAGGAAGAGAGGCGAAGCGATATATACAGACACGCAGACTGCTAAATTCAGTTAAAAAAACAGACACAGACTGAAAGAAGGTTACTGGACGCAAACAGATACAGACAGCCATCGTTAAACAGACACAGATAGAAAGCTAGACACAGTTGGACACTGATTAAACAGTCACAGACAAACTGTGGCAAACAGACATACAGGTTAAGGCAAAGTCAGACACCTAGACATAGTTAGGCACATATCTAACGGTTGGTACTGTAGGCAGACAGACAGACAGAGACATTTAAACAGACAGACAGGCAGACAGCAAGACTCAGTCAACCAGACACACACAAACAGACAGACATAAAGGAACAGTCTGTTTGTCTAGACACATGCCAGATTTGCTACAGACAGCTAGAGACAGTTAAACAGACACAGACAGCAAGGAAAGTACTCTAGGCAGACAGACAGACAGACAGACAAAGTTAAACTGATGTTCACAGAAAGACAGCTTGACACAATTAAACAGACACAGACAGAGAGACAGACAGACAGACAGGCACATTTAAACACACATACAAACAGACAGGCATGCAGATAGCAAGACACAGTCAACCAGACACAGACAAACAGACATACAGACAAATTTAAACCGATGCTCATAGAAAGACAGCTCGACAAAGAGAAACAGACACAGACAGACAGCTAGACAGACAGACAGACAGACAGAAAGGAATATACTGCAGGTAGACAGACAGGCATGCAGGCATGTAGACAGTCAGATTGACACAAGTAAACAGACACAGACAGTCTAGACACTGTTTAACAGACATAGACTTGCAGACACAGACAGACAGACACAGACAGACAGACAGGCAAACGGCTAGACACAGTTGAACAAACACAGACTGAAAAGTACAGTATGTATTGCAGACAGAAAGACAGACAGAGAGACAGACAGACACACAGCTCGACAAAAGTAAACACACACAGACAGTCGGTTAGACACAGTTAGACAGACAGATGGATAAATATGATATGAAAGCCATTTTAAATGTGCAACAAATCTGACCTTAGAAACACAGAAATGCATGAACGCAAACAAAAAGGACACAGAAAGTGGAAGGCTTGTTAAAGAGAGTAAATAATGAACAGGTCCAATTAATCAACAGAGCAAGCGTTAACGAGAAGGGAAACTAATTCCAATAAATTAGAAGTGAATTGGGTTTAATTTAGCAGCCAGGAAAACACTCAGCATGTGCGTGGAAAGGAAACAACAACAACAACAGCAGCAGCAGCAACATCTGTCTCCTGCGTGAAGCTGCAGAGAAAATGCCAAGTGTGAGGAAAGAAGGTGGGAGACTCAAAACTTCACATAAAGCCAAGATTTAACGTAGGTTTCAGTTCCTGCACAAGCTGCAATGTTTGAAACATTTCCAAAGTCTTTAATAACCTCGACCTTGATTAAGTCTCTTAATTAACGCATTAAATAACGAGCGTGTTTTTTATTTACACCTAAATGCTCTACTATCACTGCATAATGCTAAGAAATATGACTAATTATGTATGATCATACACACTCAGTAGATACAGTATATAGATATTTTCTACCATATCGMATTCAAAAGTTTTGGCCCCCAGTGGAAACAGGTGTTGTATATCTCCTCGAGACTCAGAGGCAGGGTTTTCCTCTCTCACCAGCTGGCATTTGGTCCAGGAGCTCCACTCGGACAGCACGCAGCGATCCGGGCACGGCAGTCGGCTCTCACGTGTACCTGCGGGAATCTCCTCGGGGTCACACAGGTAATCCTCCACCACGTCGGTGGGACCATCGGCGGTGTTCAGCATGCACCTGCAAGTCAAGGGCCTTTTTTATTATATATATTTATAYAAATCAGTGGAAAGTCTTATAAAAGCAGGGACTTATTACATTACGTTGTATCAACACAATCTGCAAATATTATGCCCTTCATACTGTATCTGTTTGCTGGAATTATTACTTTTTTCCTGTAAAGATTTCCACCCACTTCAGGCATAAATCAACTCCCAATATGGAGTTCTAATATGTTTGATTATAATCCTTATATTCTTTCCTGTGAGTGCTTTTAATTTAATGTTTCACTGTAGGACAAATRGATAGAATCAAAGAGAAATTTTAAAAGAAATCCTTTTTTTTTACAGTTATAAATAAATACAAAAAGGGTTTGATGAAATTTCTGGTGAATGCAGGTGTAAAAGTGAGTGATATTTACAGAAGACTTCAAACACAGAATGGTGATGAGACTCTTAGCCGCAGTGAACGCTTTAAAGAAGGCCGTACATCGTTCCCATGAACATTTTTGTTTCACCTCAGCGAGTGCAATGTCTGTGGGAACTGTACACACAATCATTCACCAACACCACTTACACAGTACA
>QMIH01000430.1:57078-68029 GCA_003987875.1 Clarias batrachus | reverse complement strand
AAAAAAAAATGAATAAGCCTCTTATAGCTGATGCAAAAAATACCTAAATGTGTGTGCATGTGTGAGTAAGGATGAGTGTGTGAAGCTGTACTGTACCTTTCTTCACGGTTTGGTCGCTGCAGTTTTCAAAGGTGCACGGCCCCCAGGCGCCCCATGGAGACACCTCACACTCCACAGGGCAAGAGATGTGGCACAGCTGGCTGGTACTCGGCACAGGACCCATGCACAGCTGGCTGTCCACTGGCTGAAGTGCTGCAGGGCAAACACACACACACACACACACACACACAATAGTGTAAATAGACCTGTTATACAGTAAGCATCCACAGCAGGTAAAAATGAACATGATGATACTCGAGTTAAAGGAAACAATGTGATTCTAAAGTTGTATTATTATTATTATAATTAATAAATATACACATATGTGCTACATGACTAATACCTTACTGTAGCTACACTATATGAAATATTGTATAATCTGTTATAAGTCAAACTGAGATTTATGCTGAAAATTTTCATGAATGAAGGAGTAAAAGTGATTACATTAATATAATGTTCAAAATACAGTACGTTGATGAGTTTCTTAGCATCTGAATGGTGCAAACGTTTTAAAGAAGGCCGTACGACCGTGAATGACTGCTCACTGCAGTCGCTCCAATGAACATTCAGCCAATAAACTCCTGATCCTTACAAATTTGCAGAACAGACAGGAACGGAACACACAACGATTCACAATGAACGGTACACGCACGCGATGGTTACGGGAACTCGGCTGGAAGTTATTGCCACATCCCCCATGCATTCACTCCACTCCATTTGCACGTATTTGGGAGTTTCAGCCTTGACTCTTGCTTCAGGACCTTTTTATGACAATTTCTGCCTTGATGGTATCCAAGTGAAACGCTGGGATAAGTGCATAAGTGTAGCAGGGGATTATGGGAGATTATGTGAGATTTTCTCTCATAACTTGAGCGTTCTCGGTTTCACTTGAACGCTCCGTGTATGAATTACAGTGGCTACGAGATAAATAGCCGACATCAAAAATGAATTACTGTATGCTTTTTTTTTTAAACACAAATTTTATTTAACAAACAAAAGTGTTTTCAAAGCGCCTGGACATCAGACAGAACCCTGCAACGTGAGAGAACAGGATGTCTGCTCTCAGGAGTGCGCTGCTCCTCAAAGCTCCTTCCCAGAGGCTTGAAATAACAAAACAACAACAACAAAAAAAGAATTTCACACCTCTGGGGAAAAGGGTGCGCCTAATTGCTTTCCCTCTGCGTGCTCCTGAAATTAATGGGGCTGAAAATGATAACGAGTACGTGGCAGTGCCAGATCAAGGGATCAAGGGCTAAATTAACGCCAAGCTTCGCAGGTTGTACTTGTTTACGTTGCCAGATGGCCTGGAGGCCCCGAGCAGACGTTTGCGTGTAATCAAAACTCCTGAGCGGCGAGAATACACATTGCTGCCTCATCATGCATGCACGCACACATACACGAGTACACACAAAGGGGCTGTGTGGGACGATGCACCAAAGACAAATCAGGTACAAGCTGTTGATTTAAAAGCTAGCACTCTCAAACCTGTGTACAAACGAGAGCGGTCCAGGTTGGGAAGTCGTGGGGGAAAAAAAAACATTTGTTTCATGACCAGAAAACTACATTTGGTACCAGTGTCTATGAGTAATGAATTAGGAACACAAGTACAGCATGCACAACAACTTCTACAGTAATAACTGGTCTTACAGGTACAGTATTCAGTAGTTACTACTTTGAGTTATATTCATAACGCCTTATAATGCATGAACCCGTGACTTCATTATGTCAGGTCGTGAAGCACTTTATAAAACATGCCAGGAACATATTAGGTTACATAAACACTGTACAAAAGTTAGGGTTATGACATCATAATGCAGATAAGGAGTTCATATTGTGTGTCCAGACTGCATAACCCTTTATAAAGCATGAGCATATGACTATGTAACGTTAGTAATTTATAAAGCTTCAGGACATGACTTCATACTGTATTGTCAGTTGACATTGCACTTTATAAACATGAGCATATGACTCAGTAATGTCAGGTTACTTAACAGCTTCTAATGCTATGTAWCCTGACATTACAGAGACATATGCTCAGGCTTTATAAAGTGTTATGTCAACTGATAGTATGATGTCATGCCATGTAATGTCAGGTTACATAGCAGCTTCTAAGGTATGAGGATGTACAATATCAGTATTTACAACGGCAGTATCTACCAGACTTTATAATGACAGGTGTCATAAAGCTTTATAAAGCATAGGCATATTACTTCCTAACATCCAATTAAATAATGTTTTTATTAACCACCAGAATGTGACTTCTTGATATCTGGTTACAAAGCATACACTATGGCAGCATAAAATCTGATTACATACCACTTTATGAAGCTTGTGGATTTCATAATGTCAGGTTACTTATTATTTGTATACACTCGGGCAACATTAATTGTTACATGTGTATAATGTAAACATAGCCGTGTATAAGTATTTGTACTCTGCATATTACTGACATGGTACGGTATCTTAGGCATTGTAAGATGTTATGTACACATCAATAATGTGTTAAAATTTCCATCCAATACAGACACATACAGTAGCTTAGCATTTAAGCTAAGCTAAGAGCTCATTTTATAAGACCAGTTATAACTGTTAATTGCAGAAGGATAATGGAGTTGTGATTATTTTCAGAGCTTCACAACTGTGCCAAACACAAAACACACACCCTGTCTGTCACTGTCATATCTACAGTAACATCCTGAAGAATTCACACTCAGCAGTATCAGTCCATAGAGAACTCATTATATCTACAGTAAGGCACAAACCTCAGGAACAATAATGCCTGTAACTGTTTTTGGACAAGTACAACACTTGACTTGGTTCATTCAAGTTATTCAAGAATATGTGAAGAACATTATGCAACGCTTAGTGCAGGGACACAGTAGATTTAGTGGTTTCATTTTGCCATTTGCCATGACTTGCCTAAAACTCTAAAGTCCAAACACACTTAATTCTGATTGGTCTGYACTGTAGGTGTTGATTCATTTGTGCTAACCACAGCTTTATATTAAGCTAATACTGTACATTAAGATAATGCATTAGCATTTCTATAGTATCAACTTGCATGTGTGGTTATAGTTTACCAAAATGACCCCAGTAGTCCATTAAAATGACCACAGTGGTTACAGTGCACTAAAATGTGCACAAGTGGTTATAAACCACTAAAATACTGTAAAGCCCAGTGGTTATAATAATTCATTAAAATGGCTGCCAGTGGTTACAGTCCACTGAAATGGCCACTAGTGTTTATTGTCCACTAAAATGGCTACTAGTGGTTATAAACCACTAAAATGACCCCCCCTAGATAACAGTGCACTAAATGACCACTAATCATTACAGTCCACTAAAATGGCCACTACTGGTTACAGTCAAGAGAGCAGGACACTCCAATCTGGATCCACAGAGAATGTGATGCGGATATGTCAGAGGCGAACTGGATCCAGGTCAGATCYGTATYGGAGATGTCTGCTACCCCTTCACTGAAATATCACCAGTGATAACAGTGCACTAAAATTGCCACCAGTCGATATAGTTCACTAAAATGACCACCAGTTAGTACAGTCCATTAAATGATCCCAGCAGTTCTAGTAGTTATAGTTAATTAAAATGACCCCAGTACAGTAAGTCCCCTACATACAAACTTTCCATTTCTGAACTCTCGAAGATATGAACATGCGTTCACTCATGTTCATTCGCGGAAGTTAGATCACATGCCTGGTRTATTTACATTATCAAGTGTGTGCAGCTTGCCCCCTCTGCAACTGCAGTACAAGCCCAGGATGTCCAGAAGCAAGCGTAAAAACCTGCGGCGATGAAGCTGGTGCTGCTAAAAGGCGCCAAGCAATAACGATAACGAGAAAAAAGCGGAAATGATTGAGAGAATGGAGCGAGATGAAAAGATGGCAGACATTCCTCTTTCTTTTAACATAATTCATTCAACTATTGGCATAATTGTAAAGAACACTGCAATATACTGTGTATAGCCAATCGTGTTAGTGTCCTAGTACGTAGACAATGTTTGCTGGACTTACAAACAAATTCGACTTACGAATGAGCGCTAGGAATGGACCTGGTTCATATGTAGCAGACTTTTTGTACTGTAGTTACAATCCACTAAAAATTACCCCAGTGATAACAATGCACTGAAATGGCCCCAGTGGTTATAATCCACTAAGATGGACACCAGTCATTAAAGATCACTAACATTGCCTTAGTGGTGACAATCTACTAAAAGACCACCAGCCATTACAGTCAACAAAAGTACTACCAAGTTGTTGTTTTTTTTTCTAAAAAACTCAAACTCAAGCTACTGATAACATGTGTATTATCCACACTACTTTATGTCTGTGAAGCATGGACAGGGACAGGAAGAAAGAAGAATGCTTTTAAAATAAAGTGCTACATAAAGATTTTAAAAATTGGATGTAGACAAAAGGTGACAAAGAATCCGAAGAGATCTCACGCAAGACAAAATATTGGTGAMGTTACAGTATCAAGGAGCATAAATTGGGGTTGTATGGGCATCTATGTAGGATGGGAGAAGAAAGATTAATCAGACTGATGATCCAGAGAAACAGAAATTGGAAACAGCGAGTAGGAAGACCAGCAAGAAGATGGATTGATGACATCAAAGAATGGATAGGAGTAGGGGAGCGGACAGCAATGAAAGTGGCTAAGGAAAGAAAAGAATTCGGGAAAATATCAGGATAGGAATGAAAATCACCATTGTCCTCCATGGTCCATAGATGATCACTGATGGATGGATGGATGGATGGATGGATGGATGGATGGATGGATGGATGGATGGATGGATGGATGAATGGATGGATAGATAGATCGTATCTACCAGAGGTTATAGTTTGCTAAAATCACCCCAGTAGTTACAATCCACTGAAATAACTCATGAACATTTAATTTTTTATCTGCAACAGTAAATCAGACAGAATAAAGACCTTTAGGTTAATCATTGAACTTTATGTTGTCGCAACGTATAGTTCACCACATTACATGTTTTATCACTCCTACTCCTCAAATAAACCAAATCCTTTGAGAATCATCCAAGGAATAATTTGATTCTGTTTGAGAAATACTGTATGAGAAGCTGGATCTCAAAKYATTTCCTTTAAATAGCTAGACAGATAGATGGACAGACAACAAAAAACAACACTTTTGACTGCCACTGTATATTCACTGATGATGCTTCACACACCACACATTTATCTGACATGAAAACAAATTGAGATGCAGAGGCATTTGAGCAAGCAAGGTTGATGTGTTTGTCAGAAATGGAGGGGAAAATGACATTCTGAGTAGAGAGGAGGGCTAGTGGGAGGATGTGAAAAGAAAAATCAACGGAGTTCCATCCATCTTACCCGTGCTTTCAATGGTGGTGGAAAGGCTGGGTGGTACGCTCGGCTTCTGGCTGCTCTGAGATTGGCTTTCTATTAAAAAAAGAAATACACAAAGATATATCACCAACAAACAGATTGGAAGGATTTATTCACTTTTATACAAGTGAAGCAGTGAGGCAGGATACAATTCACAGTTGAGACTTGAAGAGGTTTCTGGTTAAGGGTGTTGCTCAGAAAGCCAGCAGCAGGTCTGTGGTAGTCCTGGGATTTCAGCTCACATGCATTCAGGAATTGCAGCATTGCACCATTACCTCCGAGAAAGCCGCTCTGTGCGAGAACCCATTATGTGAACATGGCCAGACTTGCGATTGCTTAGCATACCGTAATTGCTCTTTTCCACCTGACTATACATACAGTGCTGCACTGGTTACACACATAAATCCAGAGCCAGCCACAGTTTGGTCAAGTACATGCATCCATTTCCCATGAAAGCTGAAGGAGCTCTACAGAGGTCAAAGCATGATTAGTCATAGACGAATTGATTTTTTTGAGGGGGAAAAAGCCATAATAGGTTTTTTATTATTTTTATTTACCCTTAGAGGTAAATACATATTTTGTTTTGTTTTGGATGGTCAATAAGGATGTACTCATACTGTACTGTATGTATCAAGTTCAGTACTTGCTTTACAATTCATGATTCAGTTAAATAAGAAATATTTAATGAAAAAGCAAACCTGTTTTTTTCTGCCTCCTAAACAAAGCAAAACATTTTTGTCTGTGCATTTCTGCTAAATCTGTAAAACTATACAAATCAAGTCCAGGGAAAATAACTGGCTGAAACTTTTGTATTTTATAAAAAATAGAGCTCCAAAGATGGTTAAAATGGCAGACTTCCATTATCCCTTTTTTTCCCATTGTAGATCTCAGTGGCATGAGGTTTGTGTCATTTAAAATCTACTGAAGTGATAACTTAGCTATATAATGTATATTAAATATTGAGGGTTGGAATCTAGAGCGATTTTAATGGGTTGCACAGATTAGTTCAGTGTAATCAGTGTAAGCACAATTAATAATAATAATAATAATAATAATAATAATAATAATTGAATGCTGATTGAATTGCACATTCCTGCAATTCATATGCTCAAATATTTCATTACACCTCTAATGGCCAGTAATCAAAACTTTTTTTTAGCTGTTTTGTTTTATTGTATGTCAAGGGGCACGTTAATKTAGTGGCATGGTGGGTTGAAGGTTCGATTCCAATTTCAGGTCTGTGTGCGTGGAGTTTACATGTTCTCCCTGTGCTTGATTGGTTTCCTCTGTGAGCTCCAGTTTCTTCTCACAGTCCAAAGTGTTGGGAAACTGGTGTTTCCAAATTGCCCATAGTGTGTAAATGAGTGTGTGTCTGTGTGTGTTCTGCAATGTATTGGCACCCTGTCTAGCCTTGTGCCCTAAGTCTTCAGGGATAGGCTCCAGGACCCCCGTGACCCTGCATGCAGTATAACGTGGTATAGACGATGAGTGTGTGAGAGTGAGTGTATGTCAGATCTTTATCTTCTTGGACCATTGTCTTAAACTTTTGTTTATTCATCCATTACATTTTATATTATTCATGACAGCCTGTTGGTGAAAACYTTCTAAAGGTATAGTCCTGTTGGTCTTTTTATAGTGTATTCCTGAAGTCCTCAACGTGTACAAATGAACATTGAGAATCTGAAGATTATGTGGATGACCTGGTGTCTTGTCATGGGATTGGAGTGAATTCCTGGTGCTTAACTTTGCCAATGAAACACAATTTCCTACTGAGCCAGATTGTTGCAGAAACATGGTCGAAATAAATTCATGGGTGCCAATACTTTGGAAGTAGTAAAAATTTATGTCAAAGTGGAGCGGGGAAAGACTTTTTGTCAGAGAATGCTAAGAAGTCTGTTCTTTCTGTCAGATGCTGTTTGATGAGCCCAACAACTGACCAATCAGCGGTCTGCTCAATCTCAATCTCAATCTCATACTCCGCCATGTGGAATCGTTGATCATTTGAGCAAAGCTGATAATGTTTACATGCCAGTGTCGGGTCTCCATTTGCTGCTTTGTGTTTCTCTGATGCAAACTTCACCCAAGCTCTACACACAACACACTGTTCAAACAGAACAGACCGGCATCCTGTCCTCCCATCCTCCCCGCTCTGCGCCCTGTCCAGATCACGCCGATAAAGGGATAAGACCTCTGCACCATGTCGATTAGGAACGCGACCCACCGCCGCGCTTTGAACCCAGCACGAGCAGCTGATGGTCTCTTTAAGAGCAATCTCTGCAGCAGCACTTTCATTCACGCCTCCGCTTTAAAGAAGTGTCAGCTCGGGCATGTGCGTGTGCTGATAGGTGTCTGTGCACAGGAAGGAAGAAATGAGAGAAGCAGAGGGAAAAAAGGGAAGCGAAGTGAAAGACAGGAGGTGAAGTCGTTAAGGCGTCAGAAATGAAGTGAAAGTCAGACAGGGAGAGACGGAGACGGTGATGTAGGGATGAAAAAGACAGAAAAACGCGAGTTGTCTCTTTCCTTTTTTTTTACCTGTAGTTTAAAAAATGCTGATGCAGTCTGAGAATGTATAATGTTGAGTTTCTATGAAAAAAGATATTCCATTTTTTGAAAAGGGAATATATCCTTAGCTTTAAGATTTCCTACCATACTCTATATTGAGCAGGTCCCCCTCTTTGTCACCCAAACAGTTATACACTGTGTGTTCTACACTAGCCCTTCTATTGGGTCGGACTGCACAGGCCAGCCTTCACTCCACATTTACATCAGTGCACCTTGGGCATCCATGATCCGGTTTTCTTTCCTTGGATCACTTTTGGTAACTCTAAAACTTTACGTCCTTCAGTTTTGTAGTTTCTCTCACCCAGTTGTCCAGCCATTACAGCTTCATCCTTCTTACAGTAGCTACTGTACATTTTCAATATCTAGTTACAATGGCTGTTCAAAGCTCATGCCCATGTGTTGGAAGCAGAAGAAATGGGCAGGCATAAGGATTTGAATGACTATGACAACTGCCAAATTGTGATGGGTGGCATGGTGGCTTAGTTCTTAGCACTTGTACACTACCTCCAGGTCCCAGGTTTGCGTCTCGCGCCGAGACTCATCTGTCGAGTTTGAGTTGGTTTTCTCCCACAGTCTAAAGACATGCAGTTTAGGCTAATTAGCATTTCCAGATTGCGCTTAGCATGTTGGCCGGAGGTCCTACCACAGTTACAAATGGCAAGAAATACAGTGATCACCATTGGCCTTCACAGTCCCTAGATCAGGGGTCTCAAACTCAGTTCCTGGAGGGCCGCAGCCCYRYWGARTTTTGTTCCAACCATAATTAAAAACACCTGATCCAACTAAACAAGTCATTAAGGCTTATTTGGAAACTACATGGTATGTATGTTGGAGCAGAGTTGGAACAAAACTCTGTAGGGCTGCGGCCCTCCAGGAACTGAGTTTGAGACCCCTGCCCTAGATGGACTACACAGGTTCCGAGATGGATGGATAGAAATTGTGATGGCTAGAGGACTGGTTTAGAGTAACTCCAAAAAACGGCAGCTCTTGTGGGGTCGACAGGGGTAAGGACATACCACATGTGATCAAAGGAAGGAAAAACAGTGAGCTGGTGAGAGGGTCATGGGTGGCCGAGGCTTGCCCTTGTATCTGACCCCATAGAAGCACTAGTGTAGATCAAATGAATAAAAAGGTTCATGCTACTGTAGGTTCAATGAAAAGGTGTCAGAACACACAGTGCATCATGTTTTGGTGGCAAAAGAGGAACTTAGCCAATATTAGACAGGTGGTCCTAATGTCATGACTGATTAGTGCATAATGCAATATTTGCTATCAACCGTGTGGCAGTCATGTGCTTGCTTTGTACCTGGTATGTCTTGGCTGGTGCTCTGATCCGAGATCGGATCAGCGTTGACACGGATGCAGTAAACCTCCCTGGTCTGCATACCACCTCCACACAAACCCGTCTGGTTGGAGCGGCGTCGGTCCTGCTGGCTGAGCAACACGTCCACGCGGCACTCCGCCCACTCCGTCGTCCTCCAGGTGTACCTAATAAGGTCAGGTATGAAATACAGTAGGTTACTAACCATTTACACTTGCCATTGTTCTTACATGTAACAGGTATTTAGAAAAACTCGAATAACGGAAACTGTGGAAACGTAGAAAAAAGAAAAAAGAAAGAAAAGTGTGTGGTAATTTTTTCTATTTTGTTTTTTTTTGTTGTTGTTGTAGCTAATTAAATAGTTAGCAAACAGTCTGGCTGTGCTGTATGTGTCAGCGTTGTATAGTGGGTAGCAGTTATCTATTTTGAAGGTGTCGCCACAGAAACTTTTACACAAAATGGCACTTTTTGGGCTTATGTTATAACATCTGATGACATCCAACCTTACATTACAAAAGTCTATTTTACAACAAGCTGACATACATGTACTGTAAATCAACACAAAAGCACTATTATTACTAGGTGTTACAAAAGTATATGCATCTTAAAGTATGTGTATCATAAAATGTCTTTTGTAGCCTTATAAACACTTTTTGTTATCAGTTAGTGTCACGCTTTGTGGTGGACGCTCACATTGCACAAGGTGGGATGGCATCTCCCAGTGGCTCACACAGCCTGCTCTCCTCCAGCAGTGGACACTGGGCTCCGCCGGCCACCGGGAGCTGCTGGATGTCCCTGCTGCGGGTCCGGACGCCTGTCGGGGCATCTGGGTCGGCACACGTCTTTGAGCAGGGAGTCCACTCCGCCCACTCGCCCACCACACAGTCTTTAGGCATCAGGCATGGCCGGTAAAGATCCGGGAGACTCCAGTGGGGGCACTGACTGAATCGACACACACAAACCGGTACAGTGGGAACAGTGCAAAGAGGAGAACATCTTCCATCCCAATCGCAGAGGCTTTCTATCCTCTTCTACACGGAAGACTCTGCGAATACTCATGCCACATCAGTGTTTCATTTTCTATTCATTGTACATGTTTGTATTCTTTTAAAGTATAAGAGCTGAGTGCTTTCTCTTTAAGTTGTCCCCTTTTTTATTAATTTATAAATTAAACCAAAAAAAAAAAAAACGATTATATTTTTTTATTCCAATTTTTTTTTTGCACTTTTAGATGAACCTTGAGAATATATCCTTTATTAATATTTCTTTACATAATTCTCTCATGGATCATTAAATCCCATGCCAATCCGACCAGAAATAATCAGACACGTTTGATAAAATTACTGATAATCATTACACTGAGAAACCAATCATTTAGTGTAAAATTGCAGTGTTTTATCTCCCCCCACCCCCTTTTTTTTTGTTTTTTTTTGTTTGCCTGTCGCATTGGCACAGAAGTGAAGCGGCCTTCAGGCCATTAGAGTTAATTACAGACTTCGTTTAATGCAGTGTAGCTTCATTTAGCATTCTTGCATTTAGCTGTCACAGCTTAAAACAGGGTGCAATCCTTAGATTAAGAAGAAAA
>QMIH01000429.1:391601-417513 GCA_003987875.1 Clarias batrachus | reverse complement strand
ATGACCCAAATATGATTTATTTTTATTTTTAATTTTTTTACGAAAGTGCAATTGATAATTGGAGCTAGAAAAGTACCTACTTGTAGATGAGGCAACAGTTAAGTTTGGTGCCCAACAGTTTGGAGATGAAGTACTGTATATACAGTCATTCATAAAAGTTAGTACCCTCGAACTTAACATATAACTTTTTCAGCATGCCATTATTTATTTAACAAAAAGGATGCCAAAAAGAAAATAAAAAACATGTGGGCAATACTAAGTGTCACCATGATTCATTAGCTTGTAGCTCTACCTGTAGCAGCAATGACCTACAAAAGTAATTGTTTCCTATATGACTTTATCTCAGGTCTTTTGGCCCATTCTACGTTACAACATTGCTTCAGTTCATTGAGGTTTTGGGGTATTGGCTTACACACAGCTCTCCTAAGGTCCTGCTACAGCATTTCATTTGGTTTGAGGCCTTGACTTTGACTAGGAACCTCCAAAACCTTGATTATCTGTTTTTTTTTCCAGTCATGCTGATGTAGATTTACTGGTGTGCTTCGGATCATTGTTCTGTTGCATGGCCAAGTTTTGATCAACCTTATCCTCTAGAGTTCTCTGGTAACCAAACATGACTCAGGGTATTAAGGCAACAAAACTTCCCATTGGTCTCATCTGTCCATAAGAAGTTGTTTCAAAATCTTATGGTTTGTTTTGATGCAGTTTTGTGAAAGTCAGTCCTGCTCTCATGTTCTTTTAAGACAGAGGAGACTTTCTCCTGGCACCCATCCAAACAAACCATATAGTTCTTTCTACTCATTGTGCTGTCATGGACTTTAACATTTAACATGCTCAGGGAGGCCTGTAGGGTTCAAGATGAAACTCATGTTTTTTTTTTGTGTGTGTGTGTGTGTGTATTACTCACTATGAGCATTCCATAGTCTGACCTTGGGGTGAATGTGCTGGGATGTCCACTCCTGGGAAAATTGGCTTAAATGCTTTCCACTTGTAAAATGTTGAATTCCAAATGATTTTATAACCGTTTTCAGGTTGATGTGCAGCAACGATCGCTTCTCTAAGACCACTGCKTATGTCTTTCTCTCTTGGCATTGTGTTAATGCTCAASACCAGCTGAATGCTCAACACCAGCAAACTGAYAACACTTCTGCTTTTATAAAGGTCTGCACACATGCTGATGATCAATTAATCAAGAGCTGATCATTAGCAGCACCCGTGAAAAATGTTGATCATCTGAGGTTGCATTTGCCTAGACCTGCTACGGTCAGATTATTTTTACTATATTTTTTCACAAAAACAATTAGAAAGCAAAATAGGGGGGACTAACGTTTACACATGACTATAGAAGAGTTACGTAAAGTAATTAAGTAAAGTATATCCCTTCACTTTAAATTGTGTTTATCTTGGATAATAAGTTATTTTGTGTCTAATTTAAGGCCGTGGTCAATAAACACTTTTTTTTAAAGTCTGTGTGTGTGTGTGTGTGTGTGTGTGTGTTACTTATTGGTAATTGGTAATGTAGATGTGGTCTTGAGGTTCGACCACCTTTGATCTAGGTCTCCTCTCGGTTTTGGGCTTATTGTATCTCAGTCTTACCATATGTCTCAATTTTTTTTTTGTAATGTAATTTTAAGTGTAATTATATGTTACAGAATTTCGTTTTATTGGTTGATTAGAAACTGTTCAAAAAAGTGATGTGTAAAAGTGTGGTTGTACTTACGGAACATGAGAAGATCTACAATAGTTGGAAGTAATAGTTTACATTTATGGAATATACTGATCAGCCACAAAAATTTTATCATTGAATTATCATACATTATCATTAAATCCATATAGGTTTTAGGATTCCCCTCGTGCTACCAGGGCAGCTCTGGCCCCTTGGGGCATGGCTCTGCATAGCCTCTGGGGGTGTGATGTGGTGTCTGGCATCAGGACATTGGCAGAGCATCCTTTGGGCGCTGTGGGATGTGGGGTAGAGCCTCAGTGGATTGGACTTGTTTTTCTGGCACATTCCATGGGGGCTCTATCAGATTTCTATCCTAATTACCTAATTCGCAACACATGAGGTCATCTTATTTGGGTCGATCTAAAAAGYAAAACARCATATATATAAGTAAAACGTGTTTCTGTTACAAAGTGATTCACCACTGTACATAGGCAGATTATCCTTAATTTACAATATAAAGTGTGACAGACTGTTCTTTTAACTTCAGGACCAGAGTCATAGTTCAGCTGGAGTGACTAAACTAGAATGCTTGACAGCCAGGCCTCCTATTAACGGTTAGGAATTGCCGAATAAGGAGAAGATGAATAGGTGGGTGTAGAAATGTTGTCACCAGTAGAGAATGTAAGAAAAGGAAATTTATATAACGGTAACTAGTAATTATGTAGATCTTCAGGTATGGACTTGAAAATAACTTCCGTTTAGGTGTTGTAACTTAAACAGGCTTAATTTTGACACACCTTAGTAAATATAGAAAGCTGAAATGCAATGATAGAAGTGGCATCAAATCGTTTATCACCGAGACTTAACGATTTTAAAGAACTTTAAAAAATGAATTTTTAGGAGCAATTTTCAGAAGCGAGAGGATATACAGTACCTGTACACACTGAKATAGCACACCAGTGTCTCGCTTAAACTGTGTCCCTCCATTGCCCTTGTCAATCCTTCTTATAATATCTGACCTACTTTCAGTTAAGAGCCAGAGTTACATAACTGGAAAATGTGGTTTTCAAATAATGCTGTGCAGTCTGATCCAGAGACTGGTATCTTTCCTGTATTTGGTGCCAGTGAGGATCCGGTTTTGAATAAAATCCTTATTTAGGGACAAAGAGAGATAAAAGATTCACTTGCTGTTCGGATAAAAAAATAAATAAACTGGATAAAGACAAATGCTCTCTTAAATATAACTCTCTTATGAGTGTTAACGTTCTGCAACAAAAATGAATTATTTGGAATAAATTAGATATATTTGTAAATATATCTATTTGTATAATATATTTTAATGGAGTATTGATCTCCAGTAAAAGGCAGCCTTTGTAATGTCCTTTAAGCAGACTAAAATCTGACACTTAAAAAAAAAATGTTATCAACAACTGCTTGTATTCTGTACATATCATTTAACACCCCTATCAAATTCAAGGAAGAAACATGCATCATAGAAACACAATGTTCTTGTGACTAAATTACCCATGTCGTTTTCAATTCATTAGCAGGGCCTAGGACAGATTATCCGTAAAGAGATTATTATTATTAAGTAATTAATGTGTATTGTAAACATCATCATATCATATGGATCGGCGAAAGCATCTAGTGATATCCCTTGGCTTTAAGATGTAATGTCAGTGTTCACTTTAATGTCTCTGTAATAGCTCCAAGTGAGAATCGGTGTTAACTGGGGTCATAGTCGGCTTGGAAYAGACATGGAAGCAATTCTACATAGCTATGATGAGTGTAAAATTCTCAATCTATCAAACGATTATATAGACCRGTCCATCTCTTGGGTTAATAGCCGGTTAATAGTATATAATGCGGAATCAGTGGTTTTGGAGTAAAACAGATAAATACCAGCTGCTCTGTGATCATATTTATGGTTTATACAACAGAGTAATTATATATTTATTGGTAGGATTTCTGCCTTTCACTCCTCTCTTAATTCTCTACTATCTTTTTTTTTTTTTTTGGGAATTTTTTTAAAATTAGAAATCACAGCAATGCTGTGGCTTCATCCAGAGGCCTTTGGAAAGAATATGGGATGTCAGTGCATTCAAAATGAAACTCGCACTGTAGCCTCTTTATGTGCATTTCACTCGAATTCTTTCTGTCTGCGTCTGTCCTCCAGCGCTGGCCTGCTCCACTGACCTACAACCGCAGGCTCAGCAGAACAAGCCAGGTAATGTGAGAGCTCTGTGTTCGCTTGTTGTGCTCAAACTGTTCTTTCACAGAAGCCTCTTTTACAATGCGCAACCTCTCTTTAGCTTCCACTCACCCTCCGTCCGTTCCATCCCTCCGTCCCTCCCTTCTGTGTTGACCTACTTTTTTTTTACTGACCTGTTTATACAGTCTCCTGTCCACACCAATTAAATTCAAGCGGGACAAAGAAGTGCGGCTTTCGCCGTCCTTGTCATTAGGAAATGTCACCTTGTCAGTGCTGCATGGATAATGTGGCATAGCCAAAGCTCATAATACTCTGGATATGGTACATGACAACAAAGAGGGCATTGTAAAGTGGTTCTGTATGTTTTTGTTATGAGGAATAAAGACGCTGACATATCCACTTAAAATACTTTTTTTTTTGAGTACACACGATCCCTTTCAGATTCATGTATCCTTTCTAAACATGGCTCTTTTCTAAATGCAGTCAATAAACAATTAGAGAAACTCTCGGTCACAGTCGGAGCTCGCTTTCTCTCTTTCTGTCCCTCACTCCCAGATTTATTTCAGTTCCAGACTTGTCCTGTCTGCTTTTAGCCATGTCTGTCCTTGATGATTTGATTAAGTAAAAAATAACTCATCTGATTTAGGACTCAGAATGTTGCACATATAAAAGAATTTGAAGAATTATGCACAGCAGTCAGTTAAAGTTTGGACAAATGGCACTGATCTGCCAGGCTCGATTCCCGTCTCTGTGTGCGTGGAGTTTGCCTGTTCTCCCCGTGCTTGGTGGGTTTCCTCCAGGTAATCCGGTTTCCTCCCACAGTCCAAAGACATGCAGATTAGGCTAATTGGCATTCCCAAACTGCCCATAGTGTGTGAATGAGTGTGTGTGCCCTGCGATGGATTGGCACCTCGTCTAGGGTGTACCCCGCCTCGTGCCTTAAGTCTCCTGGGATTGGTTCCAGGCCCCCTGCGACCCTGAATACAGGATAAAGCGGTATATACAATGAGACAATAAGAGTGAAGGCATTTATCTGTTTTTGTAAATGAACCCTTTATATATAACAACGACCTAGGTTTAGGTTCCAGTTGTGGTGCCAAAACTGCTCTGACCCCACAGGCAATACTCCACAAGACGCCTGGGGTGTTTCGCACCAGGAAATTAGCATCAGATTCTTTGAGTCCTGTAAGTCGGAATGTGGGGTCTAATGCCACGGGTCAGATTTGGTTGTCCAGCACATCTCAGTCGGATTGATGCCTTAGAAATTTGGAGGCCAGAATTTGGGTAAAATTAACCAGGCAATATTTAATGGCTATAGAACTTGTAGTATCACTGGAGCACCATTCCATGGTGCACCACTACATTTTGCGTGCCTGGTTAGACCAGCATTTTCCAGGATGTTGGCTGGGACGATCTCATGAATGGCCTCCAAGAAGTCCAGATCTCACTCCATGTTTTTTTTTTTTTCCTGAAGTGCACAGAAAAAAAAACATTGGGGGACTTGGAGCTGGGGATTCAGGTGGTTCTCAGCGACTGCGAGAACTTCCTTCAGAAGACTGTGCATTCCATCCATGGACGTATGAGGAAACTGGTTGACGCAACTGGTGCTTATGGTGAAATTGAAAGATTTGCTTGAATTTTCTTGTCTAATACAGTGCATGTACAAGTTGATTATTAGTATCATAGCCGTCAATCACTTGTTTCAGCAATTTGTGCTACATTAGTTATATTGTGGGATTGGACACACTGGCCTTTTGGTCCCCGTAAGTTTAGATGAGCYTTGGGTACTCATGACCCTGTCACCAGGATCCATTATACTGTAATTAATAATCAGTGTTATTCAATTCACCTGCCGGTGTTAGTGTATATAGTCTTTTTTTTCTGTCTGAATATATATATATATATATATATATATATATAAAAGAAATGAATCAATAAATTATATATCATATAAAAATAAATATTTGAGAGATAGAAGCAGCCCCCCATATCTAGGAAACCTGAGGTTGCTTAAGTAGATTATAGACTTAAACAATGTCCGATGTCTTGTTTTCCCTCCTTGTTGAATACATTACAAATACTATATGTAATGTAACCAACTATAATGCTGCGTGGTAATAAACCTGTGTGGTATTATGGGAATGTATTTACAGTACTGTGAAATATTAACACCGTCACATGTCCTTACTGTGAAGCTACTGTATAATTGCTGACCAGCAAAATATACAGTATAATTAACTTTACTGTAAAACCATACAGCAAAGCAAAGGAGCCAGTATATATACACACAACAGAGCGGTTAAATTCTTAAATCGGATTGCGCTCAAGGTTGATTAATTTTCTGTAACAGTWTGGCTCTGTATGTAAATGTAAAGGCGCTCATTTTAAAATGTTATTTCTACAGTAATGGATTTTAGCCACATTGCTGTGAAACATTAAAGAAAAATGAAAGCGTCAAAAAAAAAGAAAGAACGAAAAAAAAGAAAGAACGAAAAGGACAGGCAGTGATTCATGCTGTTAGATTCTATTAATGTGATTTATTTTTCCCCCTCTTTGAAGGAAATGCAAATTCTTATGCAGTGTTGTGTTTGATTAGTTATGACTTTTGGCTGCTCTGGTGTAGTTTTTCAGAACGTATGGTTTGCTTGCGAGAGGACAACAGTAACTCAATGTGCTAAAAAAAAAAATCTATTTTAAGTGTGTGTTTGTCTCCCATTCTGCTGCCCAGCTGGGTTTAGCAGTTGGGTGAGTAACTAGGCTGAGTAACTAGGGCAGTGTTACATCAGGAAAGTGAACATGCATAAGAAGATCTGAGACAAAGTGTGTCAGTGTGTCAGGACTCTCTGATCTAACCTGACTCAGGGCTTCAGCAACTGCTCAAAGCTCTAGAGCTACAACACTAGAGGAGTGGTGGGAGATTAGCATCATTCCCACATTCAGCCACTGTATGTACAAACAAGGGTCCCATAAAAAGTAGGTCTGTAACCTCAGAATGCTATTGAACATATTAGTATTGGAAAATATACAGTCTTATTTGCATCAGGAGATGTACAGTACATAGCCGATTCTGTTAAATGATGAMTAAATATAAATTATGGGACAAAAAAACACAAACATAAAAAGAAACTAGAGATACGGTCAGAAAAGCAACATCTTTTTTATTCTTGTTTTTTTTTTTTTATACCTCATTTTTCAAACGCACCCATTGTCTTTGATGGATATTAGTGTTGTAACATCATGAATCCATTTCAAAACAGAAAGCGTGACAACAGTGCCACTCCATAACACAAGTCTTGTTGAATCTTTGAATTTTTTTTTTTCTCCATGAAATTATGAACAGAAAACACAAAGATCACTGAATTTAATACACATTGATAGAATGAGGGAAAAGACTTTGAAACAGGGACGGGGTGTGAAGATGACAGATGGGTGTTTCAATACATAAAAACAGGACAACACTTTTCAAAAATCACACATAATAATAATAATAAAAAAAAACACACACACACAGAATACAGTGTCATCCAGGGTAGAAGAAACTTTACATTTATACATTAATAAGTGCTCTATGCCAGACATGACATGTAGACTTGACTTAGAAATAAAATAATAATAAAAAAAGACAGTGAGCCTAAATGAGGCATATTAAAAAATATATATCACAAAATAAGTTAGATTGTTCCTGTCCTTAGTAAGAGTACTGACTGTGAAACGTACAGGGAAATATTTAGACTGTTGTCTACAATAGACGTACAAATTCTCTGATCGTCAGTGAGTTGCATGGGTTCAAGGGCAGGACATTAAAATCATGGCAAAGAGCAGCTCTTTAATACTGGTATATGTTGTATATCTCAGTTACCTACTTGTAAGAAACTGRACCTGTGAAAACATTTCTTTTGGTTGCATTTTATTTCCTTCCAATTGTATGCAAGTGCTGTAATTGCACTAAAGTTTTAGATATTCCACAGACCTCAGCGTTGTTTGGGGCATTTTGGAATTTTCTTTAAAGGGGTAAGTTGCGAAACACAATGGGAACTTTTTAAAAATAAAAATTTAACAATAAAAAAAAAAGTACTTTAATGACACCTGAAAAGTAAACACAATGATACTATACAGTATTTTTGACAAATTAGTGAGTCGCCAAAATCCTTTTTTGCCCCTGTATTTTTTTCATTCTTTTTTTCCAAAAACAACTTGATTTTATTCTTAAAATATAGATTTTATATAATAATTATATCACAGTAATATACAAACCAAGTGCGTAGACAAGAGAAAGTGGTGTCCGGGATTGCGAGTATGCTTTCAGGAATAGGACTTGGGGGAAATGAAAAAGGTGTGTGCTAGAGGTATGAAATGTAAAGCTATTATCTTTCTTTGGTCAAGGGAAAATTCCCAGAATGCTCAGATATTTTGATATGTTCTGTGGTGAACAGCTAGCCTCTGATTTGGTATAAAAATGGACACAAACCAGTAGGTATTTACAGTTAGTGAGTAGGTCAGAATGCCTCACAATTGGTTGCTATTGCCATGTTTGCTGTTACCTTGACATCATGTTATAACAAATTGTAATTGGGAAAAAAAAAATGTGAACATTGTTTGTTCACTCCTCTCATTGGCTGCACAAGTGCTTTTTAGAAGTGTGGGATGAGATGCAGAAACAAAGTCTTTACAGTATAATACAGTTTACCCAGAAGTTCTGTCTCCTTTTGGGGACGGGCCTTTGCTCCCAGTGCATACCGACACCAGCTGGGAAGAGGCTAAAGGATAGGTSATTTAGCATACTACCACAGTGGGTTCCATCATGCCCTTCASCCCAAGTCATTCTATTGCATACATCATGATTTTCACTTTCTAATCCATACTTTCTTTCTTCTGATGAAGTGGCCTGCTTGCAGAACTCTGGGGTCGGCTGGCCCTTAACRCCTGGCTCTCCCTTTCTCAACCAACCTGAAGTTGCTGGTTGGTCTGGGGCAAAGCCAGGTAAGGGTGCTGAGGTAATGGATGCACATGTGCTGGTGGTGTAGTTGGTGATTCTTGAGTTGCTGATCCGGCGTTGCTCAAAGATCTGTGCTTAAGGCGTAGTTTGTGCGGTAGTGCTGTACCTTTGACCTCTGCTTGACTGTCTCTGCTTTGGCTTTGTGGGGAGGAATTTGGTCCTCCGGCCAAAGGAGACTGCTGGTGATAACTGCCAGTTTCGGAACAAAATGAAGATGGGCACTCATCATCGGTGGATGCATCTTTGTCAGAATTGCGGGGATCACCATCACTTAAAGAGGCGTCCTTTCCTGAGTGACCCTGATAATACCCTTCTTTGCTGGGACCTCCTTCATAACTCAGTACTGGAGGCTCCTCATCCTGTGGACTGTCATAGTGGTACAGCTCTTCACCCTCTTGTCTGCAAAGGTCTGGTGCCATGGTCTCAGCCTTCTGACAACTAGCCCCAAGCTGCTGGTGCTGGGCCCTGTACGCTTGTTCCATTCCTGCTTCTCCATCTGAGTATTCATAAGGCAGAGTGTCTAAAGTCTTAGTTTCGTGCTGACTGGTTGCCTCCGCTAGGCTTTCAGTGCTTTTGGTAGATCCATCTGTAGGCTGGAGTAGGATCTGTGGCAGTTTCTGTTGAGCGATTTCCTGAGGTCTTGAACTCTCTACAGGATATGAGACACTGCTAGAACGATACAGGATGACACTTCTTTGAGCAGTTTGCGCTGGAGGTGCAGCAGCACTGACTACAGTCTCTTGGTGCTGATGCTGTTGTTGGTGACTGTGATATCCGGACTGAAACGTATGTTGGTGATGTGGTGTGGACAAATCACGACGGATGTTAAACATAATCGGTGTGGTCGTACTGTTTCCAATGTCCATATCTATCCCTGGCCCTTCCTGCTTGATATCATAGTTTATTGGCTCTGGACTGTCACGGGAAGAACCATCGGACATATCTGAGAGAGAACCCCGAGGAGAGTACTTAACTAACTGGGCAAGTCCCTCACCCCGGACGGACTGCTCGGCCTCTGACGAATCAGAGTTCATCATTTGGGAGCCACTGGAGTAGCCGTTCGGGTAGAAATGACTAGAAGAAGAGGAAGAGCACGCGGAATTTCCATTCATTGTACCTCCAATTTGCTGGCTCTTCTCCATGTAGGAGGCTGCACTGATGAGGCCAAATCTGAGCTTCAACTGCAGAAGTTCTGTTTTTAGACGCACGTTCTCATCATTCAGTGCAATAACTCTGTTCTCTAAAACCATGTCATTGAGTCTCCGTTTTTCCCGGGAGCGCTTAGCTGCTTCGTTGTTCTTGCGGCGTTTCTCCCAGTAGGAGGCATCTTTCTTTTCATCAGAGATAAACTCACGTTTACGCCGGCAGGTCATGTTTGGCTTGGCTTTTAAAAGACGGACAGAACGAGGGGTGCCTTTGGGTGAAGGAAGAGTGTTGTTATAGTCCGAGAAWGTTTCTTTGTCCTCTATAGTTTTGTCTACACTGGAATTTGCTGGGCTTTGTGGGTTTAAGCTTTCCATTATTCTTTAGAGGAATCCAGTTTGGAATCTTCTAATGGGGGATCCAAGGGTGGAGGGGAAAGGTGGTTATGAAAATGGCTGTAAAGTCTCCCTCCTTTTAGTAGTCTTGAACGTTGGACTAAGTTGCTGGGTCCGCAAAGATCTTGTGAGGTGGTTTAACTGCAGATGGGGTCAACCTCATTGATTTCGCTGTTCCTTTAACAATAATATTAATAATCAAATATTTATGCTAAGTTTCCAGATTGCTTAAAAATATCAAACGTAGGTGAACCTCTGTGATTGTTTCCTGCATTTAACCAGTGTTAATCATCCAGTGGCCTCCCAAACCAGCCACTCCAATAGCCAATAAGATAAATAGGGTATAGAAAAAAAAACGAATGTGAATCTTAGGGCCAGTTTGACCTGTTTCTTTTGCTTGATTTCAGGTTGGATTTCTCACTTTTGAACAAAGCTATGTTAATAAGCTGGCAGAGATACACTCCGGTGCTCCAGGCGTCCTGCAGGATGTAGGTCACTCAGTCTGTCTCGGCTTGTCAGACAGTGGGGCGGAGTGCAACCTCTATCTGAGCCTCCAGATGGCTATGTGTTAGAAGGCTGTGGACACAAAAGCAAAAACATATATCTGTTAATCCCTTCAGAAGAACATACGCACTCAGACTTCGACTCCTTTTTTTTTCAGTAAGAAAATACTCTTCAGCCCTCCCAGTCCATCTAGAGAATGAAAGGATTTAGGAATATTTTTGGGAGACTGTCACCTAATCCTGTGCTTAGCATGCCTGTCTTTAGTTGGATGGTCACCCATGGCAACCCTCAATAGTCTGTTGTGCAGGTTAACCACTGTCTGACCTTCTAGACTTGCTATTGATTTCCTCTGTCTGTGACCCATGACCTCGGTTCTCTGTCTGCATGTTGCCCATTATGGGACAGGGCCAACAAAAGAGATTTGAAATAATAAACAATAGACAACTCTGTTTCAGAATCTCTGTTTTTATTCCGATTACTTGACATCCCTTAAATCCATTTGTTTGACTCACCAACTGTAAATGCTTACAGCATTAATCTCCCTTATGCAGAATTCCCCTACAGGATTGAGAGCTGTGACCAGAACTGCATGTCTGGCAAGCATTAGCAATGAGAACATGATTTGTTTTTACATTCTGAAACACTAGCCTGTATTACATCACTAAGAGTGGGGAAATCAAAGCAAGGCTGGAGTATATGTGCTTTTTGAAACATTAACATGTTCATGCTTCTCTTCTTTGGGAGCGCAGTCTGAATAATCTAGTAGAAAGATCTGATAATGTGGAATAGATTGGAACAGATCTTACAGGTGCAGCCATGTAGCGTTATCGGCATTCATATGAGCAGAGTAATATATTCCAAAACAGCCAGGCAGGAAAAACAAAAACAGGCAGGCAGAGTGTGGTTATTTTTTGGGGATAAATCACTAAATCGYTTTCAGATGGTAACAGATAAAGAGCAAGATATAGCCGTTTCACAATGTAGAACAGGCAATAACCTTGCTGATGAATGAGGTCAGTTGAAAGGCCCAGACAGGCCCCTCTGCCTGTGTTTGGAAAAGGGTGACACGGGAATGTTTTGTCAACTTAACTAACACTCTGGGAACGTGACAAAGACCCACCTGGCCAGTGCAAGCTCTGTGGAAAGTACAATGGCAGTAACGATTTAGATTTTACAGCCCTTATTTTCCTGTTTCTAAGATACTATAACGGCAGAAACGTGGTTGTTTTGGTGTCAAAAATCTTAAAAAAAAAAAAAAACTTTTCTAAATATGATAAAGCTTACAGGATTTCATAGATAGGAAGGTTCAATTGACAGATCAGGCACAATTATTATACACTGATGAATCTAATACTCAGACTTCAGAATCCTGGAGCCACATAACTAAGGGTTAAAGAAAGAGAGACTTTCTCCCTTGCTGGCCCACTAACCCAGAAACTGGGCAGCGCGTGAGACAAGGCTGTGCTCAAATATAGGTCAGGAATGCTTCAGCAAGAGCTGGAGCTAGGAAACGGGTGGGAGGGGTCAGATATTTAGCTAAAAATAGAGGGAGGTGAGAAAAAGATTGAGGGAGACYGAGACGAAGAACAAGAGAGACAAAGAGGAAAGCAGGGAAGAAAAAAAAGGCCACAACGTTTCATAAATGATTGCAGTCAAAGGAAGGAACTTGAATGTCGGCAGTGTTAACAAAGGGCCATCATACTTCTTTAAAGTAGAGATAATTGAGTGATAGAGATTTAAATATTAAACATTGTCCAACTGTGCAAAAAACATTTCCATTTTGGCTTACCAAATTTAACTAAATGATAATATGTTATATTCAGACATTATTTTTGTTGAAATAATTGTAATTTATCTTATCTTAATATAATAATATTATCATTTTGATTCATACATTCACATTTCATACAAACTTAAATAGTTCTTTTGATTATGTAAAGCTGCTTTGCGACAATGTCAATTATTAAAAGCGCTATACAAATAAAATGGYATTGAATTGAATTAATATATAATAAAACCATTATTTTTTAAGCAACTCCTTAACATATAAGTATATATAAATATAACACTAAAAAATGAAACCACTTTAAGATCAGGTGAGGATTAAAGATCATTAAAAGTGAGACAAAGGATCTTGTGCTTCTTAATAATATGAGTGCGTGTGTATGAGTAATACACAAATCCTGAGTCATATTAATAATGTGGAGATCAGCCCTGTTTGCACTTTTGTTTTCTGTTGTGCGGATGTTAGACAATACTGTCGTCGAAGGTTGGGGCGAGGATGGAAACTAATTTGKTAGAGTCACTGCACGTGTTGCTTTGGGGTTTCTTTCAAGTGTAATGGAAATAGCAACGGCCAAGCTCATGACCCCGTGGGTCAAATTATAATTGCCATGTGGAGGGGGGGCCTAAATCCTGCAGTTGGTCTTATCTCCTMTCAAAGTAAGGACAACTCATGCTCTTAGACATGCACCGTCATTTAGCCGATGACTTCCACACTTAAATCCATCGATATTATACTTTTTTGTCTTACTTYATATTATTATAGACTCTCTCTTAATTTGCTGACTTCAAAAGCTGACTGCACAGAAGGAGGCAATCAAGCTCAAACAGATAAGGCTGATTTGTGGGAGGGGGGAGAAGAAAAAAAAATGTTTTTTTAGCTGGTTGGTGTTTGATTAGATGAGAAAGTGAATACATGGTCGTTTTTGACTTTGTAAGATAATTTCCTATGCAAATACAATGCCATCAATATCCATGCAAATTCCCTTTGGGGTGGGGCCAGGGGGCGGGGCTAGGCACATCTTGTGTGTCTGATATGTAAAGATTTTCACAAACAAATTTTAACGTAGGTTTATTTATTGCTTAATTATTTTTTTTCCTGGAAATTGACACTTTACTGCTTTAATGCTGAACCTACGCCATTCTTAGGATACACATACATTTAAGAAAAGCACTCTGTTAATATGCTAATTATTTAGCATTATTAAGACAACAATTCTAAGTGATGTACAATATGATAATGACAGTACACACAAAGACGCGCCCTTTCCCATTTGTGTACGTGTGTGTGTGTGTGTGTGTGTTCTTTGTTATGACGGTGAACATTTCGGCACTTGGTGGAGTGCTTATTCTGATTTCATCTGTTGTAGGACATGTTCCCTCCCTTTGACAAACATGACCTACATTCAGAATCACACACACACACACACACACACACATTGTGCATCAGAATATAAGGGGGTTTCCGAGGATTGCATCATCTTTTGTCCGACTCAGGCCATTTAATTAACTCAGAACTGGAAAATGTGTCCCATGTGTTTGGGCTCATACCGCAAAGGCATGAAACAAGCGATCAGAGGAATTAACCCGAGTCATCTACAGCGTACAGACAGTACGGTAGTGTCATGGACATGGGTTTATATCCCTATCACCTGCAACACTGATCGTTCTCTGAGCCACGTTCCAAATCATAAACTATAAAACACTCTGCTAAGTATCTAATATTATTATTATTATTATTATTATTATTATTAAAAGAATTAAGACTCCAAAAACGTTATTGTAATTTTATGTGATCTTGGGTGTATAGGTGTGTAACGCGTTGTATACACGTCCTGTTTGATCGCAACCGATTTGCTAAATATCGCAACGTTGTTTCTGTATGATTCTATACGCCAGGATTAGGATTGTCTCGAGCCAGCACGTGAGCATGGTGAAAGTAGGTTAGTGGGCTAGTTCTGGAAACAAAGCACACACTCAGTAGCCGTCGGCTAACCGCAAATGAGCAGAAACATACAGCTATGTGTGTCCAGCGGTGTGCTTTAAGAGTATAAAAAGAACTGGCTGGAGATTGCGGTGAGTAAAACACTGGCAGTTCAGTCAGTCAGTCGGTTTTGGATTTCGAGAATGTTCGTTCCAGTCTGTTTAGTTCAAAAGTTCCGGGCGGTCACTTCTCCTTCAGCCAAAGTCAACAGTCACGCCATAAACAAGGGAACCGTTTGGGTGTAGGTTAYTTCACCCCGGGGCTGTAGGCTAACTCTCCMCGGGGCTGGAAAGGAAAGAGTTAACATGCTGGCTCGACAAACATTAACACCCGCGTTAACCTTTATCGGGACTGCAGGTCACACGTGACGGCCAAAAGCGAGGCATCTCATCCCACCGCATGGAAACCGGAATYACAAACTGCTTCTCATTTCTGTTTTCTAATTTTGATAAACCAGACCCAGGAAAAATGCTACCACAATCAGAAGTAAACTTCCTATTAACCACATGTCACACACACACACCGGTCTTTTAAGAAAGAAAGAAAAAAGGAGCCTTAATTTGTATACTACAGCCTATAGATTAACAAACAAGCATATGAATTGAGAAACGTGCGCAMTCTAAAGTGTTGTTGGCAGCAAACCCGCACTAGAATATGGAGACGGGGCTCCAAGCCTCGCCTTGACATTGAGAAAAGAGCTGGGTGTCTAATGACCGCACGTTAAGGACACAGCATGGAACAAAAGCCTGTAGTAGCCTGTTCGGCTCTGTGTAGGTAAGAATGAATTAAAACTAAAAGCCACGGCAAATGGCAACATTTTTAAACAACAACGTTACCTATATTACGTCATATTACGAATATTCCCGTGCCGCGTGGTTATTGTGTTGCCGCCGCTACTGGTATTGCAGCTACTGACTTCCAGCTGACCCTCCAAACGGCATGCGTTTACACAGTAAAAAAAATATATATATCTTAACAATGATAAACATCATAAAACGCTTACCGTTGGTGCTTCCAACGCGTATCCAAATTAATCGCCACAACACAGCCGCTGGTTGCTGTACAGCCGGTGTCGGATAGACAGAAATCGCAAAGACATGCAAAGTGTCACGATTCTCGTTCAGCGCTCTGCTCGGATACGGGCACGCGTTCAGTGTGACTCGTATTTTGGTTCCTCGTGTTGTGTTGTTGAGGCGCTCCAATGTCCTCCCGCCCTCGCTGTGCTCGAAATATATGTTAGTAGGTCACAGTTGCATAACTAGTTGCATAACATTCTCTCTCTCTCTCTCTCTCTTTCTCTCTCTCTCTCTCAGTCCATCCCCGAACCATGTTGCAGCAGCAGGGAGGGACTAGGCACGTAGCCAGACGTGCTCCATGCATATAATAAGGTTACCAGAGGGAGAGAGAGAGAGAGATCCTGAAACCTAGAGAACGGAAGACATTTTTAGAAACAAGCCCTCACAGAGACGATATAAAAAGAAACAGTTGGGAGAGGCTTGCAGAAGTGGAGCTGTGATCCCGCTGACACTGTACTAATTAAAAACTTTTAAGATATGGAAATAGTGCATGCATATGGAAGTGTTTTTTCCCTCCCTTACTACAAACACTAGGATTATAAAATGACTGCCCACATAAGCACAAAGATTAAAGCTTAGAGTTCACATGCTTTGTCAGTCCAGATCTCACTAAGAGATAAGGTACAGTAGAGAGGACCTGGTAGGCTACAAATAACAGCCTATGCTTGATTAACACGTGCCAACGAGCAAGTCACTGTTTAGTGTTAGGCAGTATAGAACTAGACAAGGTAAAGCAAATGATTTGACCCGTGAAGCTGTTTTTTGCAAATGATCAAGCACGCAACAAGGTTATGCATGTGAATAAAACATATCAAAAGATGTATTTAACTGTCTGGAGTCTGTCTGCTGAAGTTAGTTTAATCACTAGGAATAAACACAGGGTTTTAATGTCAAATTACATAACAAGCACCAACAAGACCTCAATTACTTTTGTTAGAAATCCACTGAACAATTAAATCTGCACTATAAAGAAAAGCCCTTCCCCTGATGTGACTCACAAATGCCTATGAAAAGAAAAAAGATAAGTATCTCAAATTATGGTCTGATGACACCTCACCAACGAAGATGATGGATTTATTTAAAACCAAACGGGTCTGGTAATTATAGTATTTGACCATCTTTTATGTTTTCATGAAGCTATCCTGTCCATCACTGTTCAGTTAAAAGCTGAAAGCTCTATATCTTTGCATAAATGCAAGAGGCGCATCTGTAATTTTGAACCCTCAACTTCTGGGCTCTGGTTTCTTTTGTCTGTCAGTGCTGGCATTCATGGCAGCATTGCGATGGCCTTGAATTTGCCAATTCTCTTGCTCCCCCTTCCTCAGATAGGTCCCGCCCACTCCCCCCATGTACCCCACCCTACCCCACCCAGCTTCATGGGTAGGCGGTTTCCATGGTAACTGTCACCAAGCCTGCCTAGTAACAGCCATCGTCTCATGCTGCATAAAGGTTGAAGGGGGTCGGAGGAGCGAAGAGACTCAGGATGTGCATGTGTGTGTGTGTGTGTGTGTGTGTGTGTGTGTGTGCGTGTGTGTGCGTGTGTGTGTGAGTGTGAGTGTGTGTGTGTGTGTGTGTGTATGTATGTGAAGGGGGGCACAAAGATCTTCATTAAAACAAGCTCTTTTAGCTAAGCTCAACTGCCAGTTAATTGTTGGCACCCCAGGATGACACAATTTTAAATCAAGCTGGGGTATCCATCAATTGGAAGAAGTTAAAAAATATATATAATGAATAAGATTTGCACATCAGCATTGATTACATGTTCTAAATTAGCCCTCATTTTGCGACGGGACTGAGTAGAACCCCTAATGGTTTCATGTTCTTTCACAGGAACATGGGCATTTTAGTGTCTCACATAATAGAAATTAATAAATAAATAATATAAAAAATTTAACTAGTCCTGCATTCTTTCAAATTTATAAAATGCTAAGCAGAGATGGGTTTCTGATGGGTGTGAGCAATGTGTTACATTTAAAGAAGCAATGAGCTCTTAGTTTCAAACTGTCATTTGTCATTTTGATCATTCATAATTAATTAACTGGAAATATATGCTTATTAGAACAAAATTGTTGCCATTACCATCTAATGTTCTGTGAATGATTATATGCAAAAATCTGATTATTGTTATTCTGGGGTAACATGAATTTATACTTGAATTTCTTTGTTCAAATTGTAGTTGTATTTTATATAGAATCAACATTTGAATTATTAGAATATATTAATACAATGGCTTCAAAATTGCTTATGATAAGCGTTGCATTACATCACCTGCTTCAAAACGGAGCTAATTGTTCATAAAAGAATTGCGTAAATGGTGCCCTCTTGTGGCTGAAGAATATATTTGTGGAAATGGTTTCTGCCACACACAAGGCAAAATTACCAGTCTGACTAACTTTGCACGCCCCTTAATGTGTGTAATTAATTTAGTTAKTACTGCGGTATAACCCACTTTAGTTTAGCTGTACTATATAGATAGATAATGGTGTTTATATTCAGTTCATAAATGATAATGAAAACCTTTGTTTTTATTTTTTTAGTCAGAAATTTACCATTAATATTTGCTAGTTTTCCTTACTGTTATAACCATTATCGTTATGTATGAAAGTGCTTCTGAAAGCAATGCTTTCTATTCATACAGCAATTATAAAACTTACACGGGTAAGGTATTTTATTTTAATTCCTGGGGCAACAAACTGTATAATCCAACTGTGATATCAGTTGTTAATCATTTTCCAAGCAGTCTAGGCCCTACCACCCATACTTCAGAAATTCCCAGGAATAATTACCATTATCCTGCAGCAGTGATTTCCAGTAAAAGACTGACTGTGTAAGTGTGAGAGTGTCTGGGTCCTGTTCATTCCTGCATGAGCTGTGTGAATGCCAAACTTAGGTCGGGAGCTCTGACAGTCAGTTACAGGCATGTTTCTGCCTCAGGCTACATGCCAGCTAGTGACCCAGAGAACTATAATAAAGAGATCAGCTATAGAGGCATAAAGGAAGACGAGAAGACTATTAAAGTTTCCTGAAAGACAGTGTGTGTGTCTGTGTGTGAGAGATTTTTTTTAACACACGGTACATTTCCATTGTTTTTCAGTAGTTTTTCATTGTGTTCACTTGTTTTTGGTTATTTTAATATGCAATSCAGTGAAATATATTTCATCTAGATTCCTTAATATAGATCCACATCTCAGTCAGCCCCATAAATTACATAAAATAAAAGATATTCTTACATAGGATTTAGGCAGATCTGATTGGACAGATACTGTACATTGTTGTTATTTATGTCCGATTGCAAAGAAAGAAAAACTTTATACTGTATATGTCATCAAATATTTATTCACATATAAAAACAATGAACACACATAAATACACGAGGCAACAGATTTTTACCACCATTATACACATTAAAGAGTTAAGTTACTAGACACACACGATTCTAATCCCAGATGGCAGTAACGAGCAGTATAAAGGGGAAAGGCAGGAAAAGGCATGTATGTGACATATGGATATGATACTATCATACTGTGCATTTGAACAATTCAATCAAAACAACTGATCATCAAGGACAATCTGATCATTTTGATTTATACATATTTCCTCACACATTTTTATACTCATTTCTGTAATTTGGTTTTTGATTCTGTAAAGCTGCTTTACGACAATGACCATTGTTAAAAGCGCTATATAAATAAAATAAAATTGCCTTGGATTGTGATGAATCATGGAATAAAAGGTACTATACAAATACTTTATTATTATTATTGTTGTTGTTATTATTATTATTATTATTATTATTATTCTCTTATCTCTTTCACTCTCTCATTCTCTTTACCGCTTATCCTGTACAGGGTCACAGGAAGCCTGAAGCCTATCTCAGGGGACTTAGAGCACAAGGTGGGGAACACCCTGGGCAGGATGCCTATCCATTACAGGGCACACATGCACACACACTCGCTTACACACTATGTGCAATTTGGAACCACCCATGAGCCTAATCTGCATGCCTTTGAACTGTAAGAACCCCACCAAGCCATGGGAGGACATGCAAACTCCACTCACACAAATCCGAGGGTGGAATCAAACCCTGGACTCTGGAGGGGCGAAGCCACAGAGCTAACCACTATGCAAATTGGCCACTAAATATAATTTATATAATTAAATATATTTTTTTATTCAATCAGCACCAAATCCATTTCCTATGCATTTTCAAATTCATAGATCATTACATACAATAGCAGAGTTAACAATGAATATGGAAATGTTGTGTCGAATATAAATGATGCACTTTGGTTTAGTGACCCACAGGAGTCTAGCAGTAATGTCTATTTGTGTAGAGTGACTGACGTGTCATAGGTAAGAACCTGCTGGTAGAGAAAGAAATGTTATTTCCTTTGTGTGAGGGGTTCCAGCACACTGTGTACTCGGACATCCGTACTGCGTCTCCATCTCGAACAATCCCTGCCTACTTGTATTCTCTCTTCCTGTCATAAAACTATGTGGTTAAAGAAAGTGAATGACAGTCTACAAGGCTACTGGCTACCACTAGAGTCAAGACAGGTCCTTAAAATTCAGTTTCAACACTTCTGAATTTATCTTTCATAATTTATGGGTGGGTCTGGCTTAGAAAGACCAGGTTCCCTGTATTCAGTCTGTTATGGAAAACTAGGATCTTTAGTTCATTTTGGAGAGCTGCTCAGAGAAGAGCCTCTTGAGCTGTGCCACTTCCTCGCCAAGGGAGCTAAGCTGAGATTTGAGCATGCTGTTCTCGGCATGGTAATATGCCTCGCTGTGGTTCCCATGCAGCTGGCCACTGCTGCAACTGCCCATCAGGCCACCATGATGATGAGCAAGCATTTTTCGAGATTCATCTCCTTCATGTTGTGACCAGAGCCGAGCACCTTCGCCAATGCCAGATGGGAAATGATTCTTGTTTTTTTCCTGTCCTCCTGTGTGCTGAACAGGACTGCGTCTTTCACTGGAGTTCTCACTATCACTGCTCCCTGGACACTTGAAGCGTAATTTGTGTGGGAGACTCTTTAAACCTTCCACCGTGTCCCCATTTCCAGAGGCTGTGGAGGTGTGTCCTGTTGAGACCTGTGCCACAAGAGTGTCAGGAGCAGGAGAGTGGTGATATTCACAGCTCAACTCATCAGATCGGTTTGGAGACAGTTTGCCATGATCACTGAGCCTGTCTTCAAAAAAGACAGGACTTCCAACACTGGAACCTCCAGGAGTTGAGAAGCCTGAGTCCTCTGACATGCTGCCATTCTCCCTGATACTCCGTCCTACATGGAATACAGGCTGAGTGGAATTTGGATGAGGTACCAAAGCAGTGCTGGGGTGAAGCCCATCTTCACGGAGTACGTAATAATGTGCGCTGGCAGGTTGAGGAATGCATGGTGCTGTTGTGGTTAGTGGAAGGACGGTGGCATTCGAGGGTTCCTTAACCAACCCGAAGCGATATTTGAGTGCTAGCAGTTCTGCTCTGAGCCTGGCGTTCTCCTCAAGCAGTCCGAGCACACGGTTCTCCAGCACCATGTCATTGACGCGTCGCTTCTCGCGCGAGCGCTTGGCTGCTTCGTTGTTTTTCTTGCGCTTGTCCCAGTACCCTTCATCTTTCTTCTCTTGTGGGATGAACTCCCGCTTGCGCCTCAGCGTGCCACCACTCGGGGACACGTCTTTGCGTTTCAGCGCCGACGTGCGGCCTAACAGCGAGCGAGCCAGCAGACTGCTCGATGTAAGGATGGAGACAGCCTCCTCTGTGAAAGACATTGTGTTGCCGTGGGTTGCCACATCTAATCCTAACATTCCTGTGCTCGCAGCCTCCACAGCTGGCAGCACCCCCGCACTCTGCTCTCTCATTTCTTGAGATCCCTCTTCAAACATTCTTGGAGTAAAGCTGTCAAGTCACACAACAAGTTTTCCTTTTTCAAATTTAGGTCAGATTCAGCTTTTGGTTGTAGAACAGCTCCACCTAGAGGCCAAAGAAAGAAAGCATCATAATACAAAACCGCTTGAATCGTTACGTAACATCCATTACAACACAATGTTATGTAACTCAGAAGATGTTTCCAGTAAGGCAGAGTACATTTGTGCAACATGGCGTAATTGAGCCAAAAGACCTTCAGCTATATTTACCGTTTGCCTGCCACGTCTTAAAGGCAAAGTCAGAGTGTCCCAGTGTCAGTGCGGTAAGACATTCAGGCTGTACATTGCTCTGTTTGTAAACATGTTCTTTTTTTTTTACAGCATGTACTGTGTAAGATTTCTGCGCTACAGCTCTGTTCATTTGGGCTTTCTAGACCTCGGGGGGCAAAGTCGGGGGGTTGCGCTAAGTCCATGACGTCACGCTATAACGCAGAAAAGTGACTTCTAGGAATTCTGCTGACCTCAACACGCACGCAGTGTCCCTGGAACTGGGGGGAAAACTGCAACTAGACGTGCTATCAGACAACACTACAAACACTATATTATATTTATTATAATTGAAGAATATCGTTAGGGCTTATTGTTCAAAGTCAAGACAAGCTGCACAGATTTTTTTTTAAAAATTATTAATTATTTAAGATTATTTTATACCAGGATCCTATCACATACCATGCGTACATTAAAAGATTTATTTTTAATTATTATTATTATTTAAAAAATCCCACCAGCTTGCCCGTGGAACTAGTGGAACAGCCACAAAGCCCCGGGGAGACGCCGCGCTTCACACACAGCGTGTGTACCAACACAACTCACTTACAAGTCCCATTCATCAGTTGTGTTACATGTTCAATTTATGCAGTTTCATTAAGTTTGTTTAAATATTTAGTCTTCCGTAAAACACCTGTATTCTTCGCGCCCGAATTAACATCTTTCTTGTATAAGATTCATTTCACAATGCACCAAAACTTTTGACGAAATTGTAAAAATTCCCTAATAATAATAATAATAATAATAATAATAATAAATAACTATCCGGTTGCTTACCTTTAAAATGATCTCATGAGTTCTGTCCAGGACATAAATCGGAGATCAAAGCGAAAAGCGTCCAAGTGAAGAGACTTTATTAAGTGGATTTAATGATCTAGGGTGGTGAAAGTGTCGACCGGTTTGAAGTGTGACAGAATGTCACTCACTGCTCGGCTGCTTCCTTTCCTGGCTCGTTTGTGCTGTGTTTGAACGTCGGAGCTCCTTTTTGTAGCGCTGCATGTGGAGTTCAGGCGAGGACGCTCTCTATCCTTGTCTGAACCAGCGGCTCTCTAATGAGTCGGTTCCTTCCGTAACGATTCGTTTGAGTCAGTACGGCGAATCGATTCTCAAGAACAAAGTCAGCGCACACACGCGCGCAAGAACACRCAATACTGGGCTAAAAGTCTTAGGCACAATGTCATTTTTAGTACAAATTTTTTATATATATAGACATATTGACACTTTCAAATAATTGAATTCAGGTGTTCCAATCACTTTCATGGTGTTTGGAAGGTGTATAAAATCAAGTCCTTCCTAGGCATGCAAACCGCTTCCACTCCACAAACATTTRTGAAAGAATGGGTCGCTCACTGAACTTTCCTCACTAGTAAAATGATCCAACTGTTAGTGGTATTATAACAAAGTGGAAGCAATTGGGAATGACAGCAACTCAGCCATGAAGTGGTAGGCCACGTAAAATTACAGCGCATAGAGACGCATAGGGAAAGAGGATGCCAACTTTCTGCAGTCAATAGCTACAGACCTCCAAACTTCATSTGGCCTTTAGATTAGCTCAAGAAAAGTGCATAGGAGAGCCGGGTTTTCATGGCCGTTCAGCTGCACCCAAGCCTTACACCACCAAGTGCAATGCAAACCATTGAATGCAGTGATGTAAAGCACTCCAGCACTGGACTCGAGAGCAGTGGAGTCTTGTTCTCTGAAGTGATGAATCACACATCTGCCAAATCGATGGACAAGTCTGGGTTTGGCTGTCGCCAGGAGAATGGTACTTGTCTGACTGCATTCTGCCAAGTGTAAAGTTTAGGGGGATGGGGGGGATTATGATGAGGGGTTGTTTTTCAGGAGTTCCAGTAAAAGGAACTCTTAACGCTTCAGCATACCTAGACATTTTGAAAAAATGTCAAACTTTGGGGGTATAGTTTGGGGATGGCCCCTTCCTGTTCCAACATGACTGCACACCAGTGCACAAAGCAAAGTTCATAAAGACATGGATGAGCGAGTTTGGTGTGTGGAAGAACTTGACTGACCTGTCCTGTATGCAACCTGATAGAACACCTTTGGGATGGGAAATTGGAGAAGAGACTGCAAGCCAGGCCTCTCGTCCAACATCAGTGTACATCTCTTTCAAATGCATTTTTGAAAGAGAGGTCAAAAATTCCAATTAACACACTCCTGAACCTTTTGGAATGCCCTCCCAGAACAGTTAAAGCTGGTATAGCCACAAAAGCTGCAAACATCAACCCTATGGTTTAAGAATTGGATGTTACTAAGGTTCCAATGCATGGGAAGGCAGGTGAGCGAATACTTTTGGCAATATAGTGACCAGGGACCATGGTGCCAATGGTGACCATTATATTAATTCCCATCCTGTACAAATGTGGCAGGACCTCTTGTCAACCTTCACATGTTACGGGCAATTTGGGAACACCAGTTTGCCTAATCCGCATGTTTTTGGACTGTTGGAGGAAACTGGAGTACCCAGAGTAAACAGAACAAGCATGGGTAGAACCGGCAAGCTTCATGCACACAGACTCTGAGGCAGGAATCAAACCTGAAGGTGCAAGGTGACAGTAGTAGTTTGCTACTACTACTACTACTACTAGTACTACTACTACTACTACTACTACTACTACTAATAATAATAATAAAACGGTGCCGTAGTGGTTAGCACCTCCATGTTTGGTTTTCCCCACTATCCCCACCTCAGACTCTGTGAGTCTGTACTCCGGTTTCCTCCACAGTCCAAAGTCATGCATATTAGGCTAATTGCTGTTCCCCAAATGAATGCGTGTGTAAGTGGGAGTTTGACTGTGGAGTGTGATGGATTGGCACTCTGTCCAGGGTGTACCGCGCCTCATGCCCTAAATGCCTCATGGGCTACAGGCCTTCCATGACCCTGTAACAGGGTAAACAATATAGATGAATATTTGCATGCCTGTAAAGAAAGGCAACATATTACATGACAGACAAATTTTCAGAATGGAAAACAAAAAAACCTAACGTCGGCTCCAAATGTGACAAATTTACCAGAAGAACTTATATTCTGCATGCTGTTTAACTTAACAGTACTTTGTAAAAGTTCTGGGAACATACAAAAACACATAAGAAAATATGCTTTTGAAAATGTTTCTGCATATAAAAAAAACATTAAAGAGCACTAATCAATATTTGATGTAAAAACACTTTGCTTGAAACCCATCATTTTTGCTAGACACGGCTTTGTGCGGTTTTATAAGCGAATTATATGGATATTTTAAATCTGCATGTTTGCATAGTACTCTAAAATCTAGCCGATGCATTAAGTAGATATAGAGATATAGTAGTATGTACAATCTGGCACCCTTCTGTTTCAGAAGGGTCAAATTTGCATCACGAAAAGAAAACAGCTTATAARATTTTCACATGCACAAAGATTTACCTAATGGCCAGTAAGTGTGAAATATATGTATATGTCTCCACCATGAGTAACAGATGTTTTTGTGTCCTTTGGAAAATGAGTCCTTCCTATTTCATTCTCTCCTACCCATTATTCGTGTAAAATTATTATTCATTTAAATAAAAAAAGTTATTTTCTAAGTGTTACCACTAGTTTGTTGTCTGTATTTATATTCATGAAGGCATCTCTTGATTGTAGACTGAAAATGATACTCTTACCTCCTCCTCAGTGTGCTTGACTTGACTAGATATTATTAAGTGTTTTTTTTTTCATTGTGAACAATTTTACCATGCAGAAAGATAAAGACCCCAAGACCACTGCCAAATCAACAAAGGACTTCATCAGGGTAAAAAGTGGAAGGTTGTAGACTGGCTAATTGAATTACCAGGCCTTATTTCCTAAGGAGAAGACTCGGGGGAGAAACCCATCAAAACAGACAATATGTTAAAAATGCTGCAGTAAATGCCTGACAAACTACAGTATTATAAACCAAACATGCACCATATAGATGATATAGTATATA
>QMIH01000429.1:340055-376810 GCA_003987875.1 Clarias batrachus | reverse complement strand
AAAAAGACACTGTTTCCAACTTGCACATATGCGCAAATATGTGTATTTTCTTTCATTTACCGACCACATTAATATACAGGCTCTCAGGACTATTTCTTTGGAACTTCCAGTAATGATTGAGGAGTGCAATATTGCTTTGTATTCAAGTTTGAGTGTCATGGTGATCATATATGCTTTAGCAAATGTTTGTTTCTTCCATAGTTTCTGCAGAAATCAATAAAAATGGTTATKTATCACTTTGGTATTAGTTTCCTCATTGTTTCATCCAGTCTAAATGGAATATTTTCAACAATAGATGTTTGTCACAGAATTGAATGAGCTGAACTGGAATGTATACTGGCTGATGTTACTATGATGAGCTGGCTTTCATAAACGAATCATAATTGCTTCTGCACACCACATAACCCATATTGGTTTATTRGATGACTATATACCCACAATTGCATACCAAAACAATATTAATGAAATATATGAAAACACACAACTTTAGGTGGTATTTAGCGAACATAACAAAGAAACAATCAACCCTATATKTAATTCAAACTTATTCTCACCATACTTCATACAGTGACCCTCGAACAGAACTGATTTGTTTGAGACATGACACAAAAGTTAATTATTATGACTCATTATGCACATCTGCACTTTACTTTAGTAATATGCTGCATCCTTAAATTAAAAAATACCTTCACAATAGCTTTGGCTAGTGAAAAGACATAAAGGCAGAAAGCCCAATATCTGCAAGGACACAACTTTGTAACTGCATTAAACTCAACCTTTTATCTGCATATCCGAAAGGTGACACAGATGCTTCTCTGAAGCCATCACAACCTTTATGCAAACTTCGAAAGGTCTACCCTTTTAGATGTCCATGATGAATTGTTTTATAAAKACATTATTTTGAATTGTATTTAAATTCATAAATATCTTAAAATACTCCTGTTAGAAAATTGCTTTCGAATAAATTTCTTGTATGACATGCTGAATGTGTGTTACCTACTGTATATAACGTAGTAAACCTTAGTATAAATGTAGTAAAGCAAAGAAATTTGTATTATTTGTACTATAAATGATACATTTTACAATCTTTTCACTGCTMKGTGAACCTTGAAAATGTCTCTACAATTATGKTAATGGACCTGGAGTACATTCCGAAGATGCTCAAAGTGCACTAGTAATGCATCTGATATACACAGACTAGAATAGGTCATTGAGTAGGTCACCTTTTTGCCACCAAATCAGTGATTCACTCCTGTTCTGGCACCTTTTTATCGGAGCCAGCATTAACCTTATCATCAATTTGAACTACARTAACTCTTCTGTTTCATTGGACTACATGAGCCAGCCTTTGTTTCCGACATGTACCAATGAGCCTTGGCGGCCGAATCGCTGGTTTTCCTTATTTATCTTTTTCGTAGAAAAAGGGAGGGATCTTCCCAATATTAGGGAAGTGGGCATGAATTTTGTGGTCACATTTAYACAATTACTTCTATGTACATTGTTGATTAAAACAGATAGCAGTCTACTTAAGTATACTTAAGATTCACTGTTCAATGCATGACTTAGTACATGTGTTATGTTTTAAAATAAATATATTATGAATATATAAGTGAATGAACTGTGTAATTGTTCGTGTGAAGTACATGATGATTAGTGCACTAGTCCTTTGTCACTAAATAAGCACACAGGCAACATGTAGAGCTGTAATAYGTCTGTAATTCTATTTACCAGATTAAACCTACTTTGCCTGAGTCAAATGTATGTTTGCATCCTTACCCATTCAAATGCTGTTCCCAGAGTTCTGAGAAACAGCACAGCGCAGTCTGTTCTTCCCCTGAGTGCTTTAATTTACTGATTTTTATCTCAATCCATCATCCCCTTTCAGCAATGCACATAAAGGGAGGGCGGATGAGAGATGTTTTAGATTTTTTTCTGAAACGTTCACTCACTTCTAATCTAATATTGGCGCGGAAAAGAGGATACACATGTAAATGGGTGAGGGTTCCAGGCTTTTTGGAATGCATACATCAATATCATGATAACTGGAATAACATTATATTCTAAGCTGTGCATGTTATTGTAGAATATTTCTAAGAATTTATTTTTTGTTTTTCCCGTTTACTCTACAGCTTATTTGAACACGTACGTTCTTATTGTGGCCAGCACTAGACAACTGTTTCATATGGTTTTATGACAGGAGCTTAGTGAAGTGGTGAAGTCTTTGTGTTCATTGTTTGGCAAAATCCTGGGCCCGAGGAAAGCCAGGACTAACTGGCATATCTTACACTGAGAACAAAACCAGCCATTCACAAGTGCCGGAACATGCTGTACCCGTCTAACCCGTSTAACCCGTCTCACTGTCTAAATATGAGCCAATAAAGTGGCATACGTTGGCATGTGAAAGTGATTGTAGGTTCTAGGAAAAATAAACTTTAAGGGTCTCATTTCAGCCACAAATAAATTTTCCGTTAACAGCATTTATGTCATGTATGTTTCATGCATGATGAGAGCAGAGTGAAGATGAACTCCCTTTTCAGCAGCTKAAAGATTTTTGATCCTCCTCAGCCTGATTTAGTCAGTCAAGATGCTGAAGCTTTCAGCCAAGTCACGCTCTGATTAGCCAGTAGTAGTCTTTGTCCCAGAATACTCCCTGCTCCGAGAGGCTGACCTTACCTCACATTACCCAGCATGCTTTGCCCTGCTCCCTCGTCTAACTGTATCTCTGCAGGAGAAGACATTCTGTAGAATACAGCTGCCTTTACAGCCAGTTATACTGGAGCTGGGAGATGGCAATGTGACCTGGTCCAGCACTGTGCAACAAACATAAAATATTCAGTAAAAATAAAAATTACAGATAACTTTAGAGAGGCTGGAATATATATATTTTTTTGTTTAGAGTGAGATGCGAGAGGATAACAAGGTAATTTCGCTCTGAACAAACACTTGGGTTTGACCTTTGATAGATGGAATGATTTCTCAAAGAGGTAATTGGGAATTCATGTTATTTGCCTGTGTTCATTATGTGAGCTGTAGGAGGTGAGGGGTATAATGAGGGCACTATCCTGAAGTCGTGTGAGGACTGTTTACATGGCTATTAGGCTTGATGTTTTTTAACACACTGGGCTGTGCCATGTGGACAGATTCATTGAACAGGTGCTTCTGAATAACCTTAGTGTGCAGGGTCATGCACAGTAGCCAGAGACGCAGAATAATACCTAAAGGATAAGAATATTTAAAGAGTTATTGAGCAGGTGTAAGGATCCTATATACACAAAGTATTTCAGCTGGGCCAAATATTATAGTGTTTGCACTAGCTGCACCTGTCCTGGCAGTACAGTACATGCTGTGTTGAATAAGCAGGAACGTTGGATCCCTGTGTACCTTTCACCTAGTGGCCCAGGRGGAACCTAGTTTATAGGGCCAAGTAGGACAATAGCTGTTCGTCTCACTACCCGTCCTACATTTCCATATAATAGCTTTGGAGCAGATTCAAACCTGAAAGCATTCACAAGGTTACCTCTTTAGCATAATGGCAGTTACGGTATTCATTCCAATATTGAAAAAACTTCTTAATTTTATTATTTTTTTAAAAATTCATTATAAACCAACACTAAAACTAATAATACTTATGTCTTATCACTTTTATGTACATAATGGAATTTTCAATTTMGGTTTTTTTGTTCCTTACATGAAAGCCACAAATCAATTTAATCAGTGGAAACTATTTTTCCACCCAGTTCCAGTTCAAGCCTTTTAAAAAAAAATTATTAAAAAACATTTTTTTAAGCGATTATTTCCAGGCAGTAAGGTGGCTTAGTGGTTAGCACTGTCCCCTTGCACCTCCAGGATCCAGGATCCATGTTTCCGTGCATGAAGTTTGTATGTTCTCCCTGTGCTTGGTGTTTTCTCTGGGTTCTCCGGTTTCCTCCCACAGTCCAAAGACATGCATATTAGGTTGATTGACWTTCTCAAATTGCAYACAGTGTATRAATGAGCTRGTGTGTATGTGATTACCCTGTGAGGAATTGGCACACAGTCCAGAGCGTACCCCACCTCGTGCCCTAAGACTCTTGGTGTATACGGGATAAAGCAGTATAGACGATGAGTGAGAGAGATTATTTTCAATTTATTAAGACGATAAAAGTGAACAAAAACACAAAATGACATGATATTTGGGCTACCCGGGAAAAACTTCAAGTCTATTAGGATTAATAACATAATTTGTGCATTTCCCACTTTTTAGAAAGAACATGGTTGGGCAAAAAAAAAAAAAGAAAGTCATAGCAAATAATGTACTTCTTATATGGACAGGAACATTGCTCCGCTAAGCTAGCATGCACAGATTTTCCTGACTCATGTCCAATAAATGCTCTATCCCACTCAWTGTTTGAGGTCCTATCGGATGAATAGTGAAAAGCACATCCCGATAAAAAAAAAATTATATTATTTATCATATATGATAACATGCCAGCAATACCTGCTTAAGATTTCAGCAGATGTGTTAACTTGGTCACTACAAGCAAAAGAGGACATTTCGGTCAATTAAGAATTTTAGCCAAAACAAATTAAGAAAATCTATCGGTCATGTATCTATTTAGTTCATAAATGTATTAATCCCTTTGTATTTTGAATTAGTCATGAATGTAACAAACATATTTTCAGTACACTTGCATCAATCTGGGTTTCAAGATGTCTTCATGAGGGTCATCACAGCATTACCATTACCCTATAATGGATGATGGAGCAAGTGGCACCAAGATGACTCATTTCTTAGCGCTAATGAAGGACGGGTGCTAATTTTAAACTGCTAGATGTACGTAAGAGAAAGGGCTGATCAAACATGAAAATGTTCTCCCCCTCTCTCGCTCGCTCTCTCTCCAGATGTGACATGTATGACTCAGCCTTACCACTTTACAAGATTACATAAGAGTTTCTATTTTATTGTCTTGTTGACAAAGTCAGTTAAAATGCTTCTCTATGAACATACTGTAAGCCTATTCAGAGAAAATATTTTCCTTTAACATGAKGATGAACTGTTTTTCTGGGGAAAAGACAAAGAATGCCAGCAGTGCAGCTTTTGTGAAGAATATGCTTGAAACTCTCTTATGTGATATGATTTACATGCTTGGCCCACTTAAATGATGCTGACTAATAAATCTTTCGTATATTCATTTATAATAGGGTATTAAAAATGTAAACACAATGTCGTTTTAATGTACAAATTATTTTCAAACTTAAAAAAAAGAATGCCTAATCATTGTTGTGGTGAAAGAAGCAATTACTTTACCATTTAAAGAAGGGGCCTCGAGTGTCAGATGGTTTGTGACAGTATGTTTCCTGACACAAGAGAGCCGTCAGCACATAAGACTTTGTTTATCCCAGTTTCTCCATCACAAGACTCATTGTGTTTTCTTCTGCCTTAGCTTGAACATAGAGAATTCCTTTGGTTGAAAAACACAACAAAAATCTGCTTTGTTATTTTAACCATTAGATTTTTTTATTTTTATTTATGTGAATCCAAAATGTTCTGACAGAGAACCCTGCTTTATTTATTTATTTATTTATTCATTTATTTTCAATTTGGAAGGGGCATTAAAGCAGCATGAGGCATCAACATTGTTGTTGAGCAACCTTTTTTTTTTTATTCTTTCCCACACACACACACACACACACACACACACACACACACACACACACACACACACACACATATTAAGGCTACTGTAATACATGCCACAGAACTCCACAACATGCCATTCAGTTTTATTTTCATTTTTTATTTTCCTCAAAACTCGGATTTGGGTCAGGGTTATCTCCGTAGACCTGAATGGGTCATTATTTTTTTGCACCTCGATGTAGATCGTACTGGTAAACTCTGCACTTTCACAATATGTATGCGTATGTGCTTCATCTGACCTCAAGCTCTTTCAGCTTCATGACGTTGGAAAACCAGGAAGGTTATGTTGGTGGTGCTGCTGCTGTTGATAGACTTGAACCTGGCTCTGGAACTGACTTTTTAAACATCAGAGACACACCCTAAAAGAATGTCTATTCCTTCATCCATGACATGTCTCAGAAACATCATGGTCTTCAGAGCTTCCACTGATGTAGCTCCCAAGCAGTGAGTTTAATTTAATCTGATTGCACTGCATCTTGAGGATTTTTTTTTTTTTACTAGCAAAGCCAGGAATGTATGKCCTGAGGATTGATCTTGTTACTGTAATATGTGGAGAGCTCATGAATTCCACATTGGCAGTGGTTAGCAGAAAAAGGCTGTCACTTTGTGTTGTTCGATATTCGCCGAGAAACTTGAATAAACTCTGTGTTTTCCTTTATGGGAGTCAACTCTCCTTTCACCCCACTGTTTCCTCACTTGCTTCGACCTGGCACAAAAATCCTTTGATGTATCATTACCATGCCTTCTCTTTGTTCAAAAGCACAGGACCATCTCACACCTGTAGCGGATTCAGGATCTCTTGGGCTACATACCGTACAGCCGATAAAGCAACAGCTCACTCTAATGGAGGACGTGTGCAGTTGCATCTTCTGGCACACAAAGGTTTCATTGTTCCGACCCAGATGTTTTTATCTGAAAAACATTTATTCATGCTCCTGTGACCTCTTTCACTTTCTTTAGTGACCCATCATGTGCTCAAATGGTTTCAGGGGCTCTGTTTTAGACGTTTAGATTATTCCTAAAGACAGGCATTTGAATTTTGGAGTTTCTACTTTATAAACTAACATCATTTAAAGAAAAGCGCAGGTTCCTGTATAGTCTTGCTGTTTAATTGGGACAGTCAGGATATTTTAGGCCTCTATACAATACATTTTAAATAAAATTTAAAATGATCACCTTTTTCTTTTGTCATCAATCTGATAGATTTAGGTTTTTCAAAGTTTTCTCAAATCACCGTCTGCCAGTGTTTATGTCAGTCTGTCATTATTCGGCTTAGCATGTACTTACAGAGTGGTATTATTTTAGCTTGTCTCTTGTACGCTGGCTTCCAACATCCAATTTTGATTTACTGGTGTTGTAATGATGTCTTTCATCGTATTCAGCGAAACCTACGTTCATTCCCAATTTTACCTTGGTACAGTAAGCTGTTCTTCAGAGGAAAATTCAGTCTCAAGTAGTGTGTGTGGTTTGAATGTCCTCATGTCTGTTGAATAAAAAAAAAAAAAAAAACACTCAGATATTGGGGGTTCATATTGCCCATGTCCCATGTACATATCACAGCAGTTATCCCTGACCTCAGTATTTCCATTTCCCCGATCTTTATCATAAGGAATGAAATGCCACATTACACATCATTACGAACTTGCTTAGTGCCCCTGCCCACATCACGAGTAGCAAGATTCACTTACAGTATACCCCAATGCATGTCCTTGTAGACATGAGATCTACCTCCATAACCTGTAACTCTGTCTGGATTATTACACCATTTGCTTTATTACAAGTAACATATATTTATGCATATTGCAGATAATTATAATATAAACTCACTAGTCACTTTATTATTAACATTACACTAATACAGGGTCAGGCGGCCCTTTTGCTCTCAAAACAGCCAAACAGCCTTTGTTCTTCATGAAATGTTTAAATAATTACATCATGCAATTCCTTTACATTTCCTTCCTCACTTTAAAGGTGTTCTACTGAATGCAGATCCAGTGACTGGGAAGGCCACTGAAGAACATTTAGCTCATTATCATGTTCAAGAAACCAGTTTGAGGTGACTTTTGCTTAGTGACATGCAATCAATGGATAAACAGCAGCCAATGTAGGCTTTGCATGCTCAGCCCCATGGAGAGCAGAGAGTAAGTGCCCTTATTGCATTGAAATAAGGAGCTGGCATTGGGCTGGGTCTAGGAGCAAAATCTGTTAGTAAAAATTGAACTGCATAGTGAAGTATGGGTTTTGTGGATCTTAGTATAAGTACCTGTGTGGAGACAGACCATGATGTATTTACAGTGACTTTCTCTAAACTTGAGGTCCACCTTGGAAGCAAGTGCTGATAGCCCACAAATGGATCATTCTGAAGATCAAAGAACCATTTTTTTTTTTTACTGATTTAGCACAAGAGRTTTGTTTCTTCTGGGACAAAGGTGCAATCAAAAGGTTAAACACCACCATACAGATTAAGATGTTCTAGTCAATGAATTGTTTCACAAAGAAGGGCCAGGTACAGTATATACGTATCCAACATTCATGCACATCTTGTTCCATTTGATAATCTGGTTCTGGTAGGGAAAACTACAGGTAAAATGTGAGTCAGCTTGTCATCAACAAATTCTGCCTGTGTCTTGCCTGACTTTTATCATACCTGGGATACCCCTTCTCCACTCTCCCTGGCATACATGTTCCCTCAACAGCATGCCCTCTGCATTGTGCTATCCTGGTAGATGAATTGTTCTAAGTAAGCCTTATTGTGGAGCTGAGAAGCTTTTGTGACTCACCAGATCTCATGCTGTCTTGGTGATTGATGTATCTGTCTAAACACTGGACAAATGGACAGCACGCCTCAGTTGCTTAGAAGTGGTAAGACGAATTTGAAGGCTTAATAGATATGCCTCAATTGTAGTTTTCTTCGCACAAACCACACACTCCCCTCCAGCCAGTGAGGATGGCAATCATGGTGATTTCAGATAGGGTGCTGCTGCTAAGCAGACCTCATTTTGTAAGAAAATCTCCATATCTTCGAGCTAGAGCCTGCTCCATTTTTGCTCAGATAATGATTGGTACTGAAACTAAAATGAGACAGAGGTGGTGGCTCAAAGGGCTTATTTGTCATCAGACCTTGGTGAGCTGCGAAACTTGTCCATTTCTTTGTGGTGGATTTATAGAGTTTGGAACCTGCACTCTTTTCAAAGGGTTCTTTATTAGCAGGCTAAAAATATTTTGTATGGTAGACTTATCTGGAAATGCAGAAAATATAGCATCCACACTTGGCACCATGAATTAACCAGTTTGGCAGAGACTTACCCCTGTTCTGGGCCAGCTATTCGCGTTAAGGTTTCAAATCAATTCCACTACAAAGCTTTGGAATAGAGCAATCCTTGAAAGTTCAATCAGCAAAATGGCTATATGTGCCAAATGTCTTACTTGAATGTTACTCGATCTTACTCGAATTAAGTTCTTTCACGGTGGCACAGGGAAATCCCATTGCTCCACTACAACTTAAATATGTTCATCAAGCCTCCCGAGTGACAGAAACACATTTGCCCTTTTATCTTGTGAGTTTGATCCCAGGTTTATTATTTATTTATTTATTTTTGTCAACTTTTGAGGGCAGGAAATCAGAGTGAYCATAATCACAAGCTGATGTCACTTTGTGAATGTACTAAATATYWGCTGTATAATATACTGTAGCATAAAAACCGGTTAATAAAAATCAGCAACTTACTGTATGCTGAATCACCCACTTGTAAGTAGGTTTTAAATTTAGGGCTGATGTCTCACTGCAAGTTACCTTCAGCTCTTCTTGACGTGCCAGTGCCTTGAAAAGCTAAATACTCACACAACATGGTGCTGCAACCACCATGCTTTAATGTTGGGATGTTGTTCATTGGATTAAAAACCTTTACCGTTATTGCACCATACATGCTGTAGTCCTGAATGTTATGGCCAGAAAAATAATTTGACCATGGCTGGTGATCATCTGCTCTGACTTTGTTATTTAATGTGTGTACGGACTTCAACACACGATAGTGGATGTACCTTTTTTGGTATCTGATGCCTCCAAACCCATTACTAGTTCCTCTGTTGTTGTCTTGGGGTTGAGTTCAACATTTTGTCCCAAATTTTGTTCATTCCATTGCATTAATTTGTCCCTCTAAAGGTCTCTAAAGGTTTCTAAAGGTCACTGTGAAAAACTGAGATTAGATGTCTTTAGCCTATGTGTATGAGGAAGCAGGGGCATAGTCTAGTGTCACCTGTGGACAAAGAGGTGCAGGAGAACCTGGCAGGTAAAACATGATGCTTCCACTGGGGGACAATTTACCAATTTACGTGTCTGGTTAAATGTCACACTATTTATGTGTCTGTTTTTCTTTATTGGCAGAAAAGAGAAAATGATCTGTGGTCAAGGGTGCTGAGCATGTGTGTGTTTGTCTGCCTGTTTTGTGTGTGAATGTCTACTAAAAAGATTACCTCACAAAGTCTGCTCCCAGAATGTGCTACAGTGTACATTTACATTTATGGCATTGCATCTATGGTCAGACATGTTTATGCAAAGCAACTTAATGTATTTCAATTATACAACTGAGCAGATAAGGGGTTAATGGCAATGGATAAGGGGCCATAAATGGCTTAACCACTGAGCTACCACTACTACCACAATAAAAAATTTTGGTCAACTATGTGCTGTTGTGTTCATACTTCTGGTTTCAGAAATGTTTTTATTTTGTTAATAAAAATGACATGTCAATAATGAAACACAAATGTTACATTTTCCATTGGTGAGATAAAAACAGATCCTGTATTAGTACAGTACAGAGAAAATTATGCGTCATAACAAATCAGAAAATTTAGGATTAAGCACTATAAGTTTGTGACAGAATAAACCATTTTAAATACTATAATTATCGACAACATTTTAAGCTTCATTCAATCATTAACCAAGCATCAATCATTCAAGCATTAATGTAATTAGGTCAACTTATCTCTATAGCATTTATCACAGTGCACAGTGTTTGTTGTGTAATGCTAATATTTGTTTGCTAGCATACGATGTTTTAGGATTAAGCGTGATTGTATTTTGTATTACACACACTTGTACTTTATGTGGTATAAAAATACATCTTATCTAATAGAAACAAAGTACATACAATAATCTTGTCAATTCTATATTAAATTATGGTATTTATATTAGTATAAATATAGCGCATTTATTCATCTTCAGTAACCTCTTTATCCTGGTCAGGGTCGAGATCACGCCAGGAACCAATTTGTATGAAATCATTTTTCAAGTCTGTCCAGCAGGGGGCAATAATGAAAAAAGTTAAGGCACACATATCTTGGCTATTCTGTTATTTTCCTGTGATTATTTGACACACATTTCTTGACTACTCAGACATTTCTGTGATATTTGCCTCCGAGCACCTTTTGCACCTATCATGCAGAAAGACAACTGCACTCATATACTACAGTATAATTCAGATTTCTCATGGTGAGAAATGAAATAAAGAATTTAAGGCATGGAACATAATAAAAGAAGAAAACAAACCAACAACATCTGAGTGATGGTTTACAAGACAGTGCAACAAAGACATGTCTTACTTTTTTTTTTCGAGGTGACCGTTCCTGCTCTATTTGGCGTTACACTGGGAGACATCAGTGTGTTTGTTTCCGATTCTTGCTCAACGTTTCGTCCGATCATTGCTCTCTGCAACAAGGCTGGTGATTTCTCATTTTTTCTATCTGATGAGATATACTCAACCACTTCACATTTATATTCGGGACCTAATGCCTCATTATATTCTTCTTTTACAATTCTAGTGGCAGATATATCTTTCTCCACTTTGTATTCTGTGTTATCTCTAGGAATGTGTGGTAGATCTTGTTTAGTTTCTACTGAATCTACTATTACTGGAGACTCTTCAGAAATGATACCTGGAACATCAGGCATCTTCTGCAAAGGGGCAGCTATGATATCGCCATGTGCCCCCTTATCAAAACTAAGAGTCTTTAACGCAACGTCGGAAGGTGTTTGCTTTGTGCTTCTGTCCGACCGAGATTCACTGGATGTTTCTTCGAGATCGGACTTCTCAGACACAACAATGTTCAGTACCACAGATTCACCAATCTCTAGTTCCTCTTCTTCATTCAGGATGAAGACCTGCGCCACCTTCAGAACTGCTCCATCACCTTCATGTGCCAAGCTTGAATCGGTATGAGTCTGTGTCAAGTCCAGTCCTTCCTCTGGACTACAGTTCACCATCTCCCATTCATCCTCCTCCACCTCGATGCCACCTTCTGGCATCATTAACTCTGTTTTTCTACCAGCTAAATAATCATCGGCCTCATTTGGTGTCACATTGGGCTGTAATGAATAGTGGGTTAGAGCCACTGCTAAATGATGAACCTCTTGCTCTTCTGTCTTTATCTCTCTCTTTTCCTCTGTATACTCCTGTGCTGCTTGTGACAGCAGGTCTCTCTCCACTTCAACCTCCAGCACTGCAATGATAGAGTCAAATTCTTACAGAGGAACTATAGGTATACTGTTAAACTAATTACACAGTAACACTGTTTGAGTGCAGATGGATTTGCTTTTTGAATTATATACACCAAATCAGCCACAAAATTGAAACCAGGTGAATTGAATAATTACCAATTAAAGTTAATTACCAATTCTAAACAAGGGTCATGGGCCCCCAAGCTCATCTATGTGGAACCAAAGGCTAGCTTGTCTGGTCTAGTACTGTAGCACAGTAAATTGGCCATGACACATAAACTGGCSATGACAGAAATGCACCAGAATACCCGGTGCATCAGTATGGGGCAAAGCGGGCAAAGATGTCAAGGTTGTTGATCTGGCTGTTGATCTGGCTTCCAAATTCCCCAGATTTCAATCCGAACAAGCCACAAACAAGGCAGATCCACAGAGGGCCCACGCCGCCACCCACAGCACCCTAAAGACGTTGCGCCAGTGTCCTGATGCCAGAGATCACAGCAAACCACCAGAGGTCTTGTGGAATCATGCTACAGGGGACTAGAGCTACCCCAACGGTACAACGGGAATAATATTAATATTGGGTTTAATGTTTTGCATTTTAATTTGATGGCTGATCAGTGTATAACGTTTCAGTTTATTTTCAGCAACTCTTTAAAAGCAACTTTACTTCTGGCATTCTCGTAGATGACCTACTGAACACTTATTATTACACCGATTATAATTTATGTACCTATAAATAGGTAGAAGCCTTCCATTGGATAGTTACTGCTGTGAGTAATATGATTCACAACTGGCTACATTTTGGAAACACAGTGGCTCCACAGTGGCTTAGACCTCCAGGGTACGGGTTTGATTYCCACCTCGGATCTGTGTGCATGGAGTTTGCATGTTCTCCCAATGCTTGGTGAGTTTCCTACACTTTACCACTTTGGTTACCCACAGTTCAAAGACATGCAGAGTAGACTAATTGGCATTCCCAAATTGCCCAAAGTGTGTGCGTGTGTATATATGTGTGCCCTGCGATGGATTTGCACCACTGGGATAGGGCTCCAGGCCCCCTTGTATACAGGCTAAAGCGGTACAGTTGATGAGTGAGTGAGAGTGAGAATGGCTACAAGTTATTTAACCCCAACTGATGCAGTCAGTAGCCTCTCATTTCTTAAATAACCATGTCAGAAGACATATCCTGTGGTCATGGCAAAGATTTTTCTCTTTTTTCAGAAGGGTACAATTATTGGCCTACATCAAGAAAAGAAAAGAACAAAAACACTGTTTGAAAATTCCACTTCAAGCAGATGTACAGTTAACTAAGTGTTCCGGGCAAGCACGAGTCAGGAAGCAGACTCTCAAAAAAACAACAACACAAAAGCTCTAAACATTTTCATTCTTCTCTATTTAAAATCATCACTGCTTATATTAAGCCAAAAAAAAAAAGAAGAAAAAAAATGTAACTACACGCCATCTGTGCTTTATTTAACAGTTTTGCATTAAGAAAATTTACTTGGTGAAGTCTGAATAAGGGTATCATGTTATTGTAATTCTGTCTTCAAAGATTAGTGGCAGCAGCTGGCTCACACACACACATACACACAYGCATGCAACCCCAAATGAACTACAGCACTTCTCCAAATTGAGGGAAGGGCTTTAATGGATTCCATGTAAAATGCTAGACATCTGAAATAACTACACAACCCCAAGAACATCACTCGCTGCAAATGATAAAATGCCCTATATAAAATCTCGCTATTAGACTAATGTAAAAAGATTGCATAAAAAAGAAGAGAAGAAGAGAAAATATTAATGGTGTGGTACTAACCGTTTCTCTTCTCCTCTTTCAGGTAGGCCTAGAGAGAGAGAGAGAAAGAGAGAGAGAGAGAGAGAGAGAGAACATTAATAAACATAATACGACTATCCTACAGTTATCAATTACTTGAGCACTGTACATTAATTATTTTTTACATACATGCACATAGACAGTGAGAAATGTGGTTATAATTCAGACAGTTATCTTGCCAGCAGTGCAAACTTACAAGTGTGTGCTGTTTGTGAGTGGATGATGATGCAATATGCATTTTCATGAAGTAATATGATATAATGATGCTGAACTCCACTTCCCTTTGTGCTATAACAGCATAGTAATAATACACTAGGCATGTTGCAGTATTCCTTATGTGCTGAAGAAGTGCTAGTGAACTGATGCATACAAATTCATACCGCAGACATTTAACAACAAGATGACTGGTGCAATGGCGTGTAACATTTCATGGCTCATTAGTGGCACAGGACTGAAAGTAATTGTTAAGTAGATACATTGGGATTTTTCCACCTACCTCGACAGGCTTCTCTATGTTGTCTGCAGAATGGATTGAAGGCTCCCCAATCTGTGATGTTTCTTTATCCATGTTCTTAGTTTGTTCTGCTTCTTTTCTCATCTCTCTCTCTGAGCTGTGTGATCTAACACAAGAGTTTAGAAATTTTTTTATCCTTCCCATGTTGAATGATTATAGAGCTAATATCATATATGTATTATGTTTGAACACTTTGACGAGATAACCATTTCTGCAGTTTTGGGGAATTGTTTTTTTWAAATCAAGCATGAATAATTGCAAACTGATAGATAGTGTTTTTTGAATGTTTTGCTTGAGTCACAARGGTTTTAAAAAGCAAACATGCCAACATAGTATGCAAAAATAGTTTGAGTTATAAATCAGCCTGCACATGTGTATGTTGTAATTCAAGTACACAGTAAAGTATCAACAATACTGTATAATATATATTTGAGTTTTAATTATATACTGTATATTGTAATGAGCATCATTTGTTGTAATGAGCATCATTTGTTCTTGAGAACTGGGACAAAACATGTCCAGCACATAATATTGTGGGAATGCAATTTTGGGAACTATTCTGCACATCTTTGAACTGTCAGAGGAAATTGGAGTACACGGAGGAAACCCACCAAGAACGTGAAGGACATGCAAAAACCATGCACACAGACCCGAGGCAGAAACTGAACGCTGACCCGAAAGGTTTAAGGCAACGGTGCTAACCACTAACTCACCATGCCACTTAAATCACAATTCAATAAAAATTTGTTTACATTAAAAAWGTTTTGGAGAAAGTGTTAAATATTGCAGAAATGTTTACAAATAAAATGTAATAGTTTTGTATCTGTAAAACATTTAAAATCTTTTATCTTATAACTTACTAAAGGTTTACCTGCGTCTTTGCACTCATGCAGATCCTGATTCTGTGTGCTACGATTTCCTGCAAATGGAGTATATGGTCAAAACGCTGCCGCTCCTCATGCTGCTTCAATGTTTCGGCAGCCCTTACTTGCCTGTCGGTATGTGATGTCAGTAGTCTAATACAGGATTTCAGTAGCCTTGAGCTCGACCTAATGTACCCAATTTCACTGCAGACCATGCTGCCTACTGTTACATTTAGTGAGGATATTGTGACATGTTCACAGTATGATGTATAAGTTGATAATGCTGCCTGTTGTTACACATGGTGAAGTATGACTGTGACATGCCCATAGTGTGGTACAAAAGTTGTTGCTCGTGACACACACACACACACACACACACACACACACACACACAGACACACAGCATGACATAAAAGCTGATAATTGCATGTAACTACCTGTGCAAACACCACCGCCCAGTGGTCATGCGTGGCCCGCCACAATCTGCCCAAACAAACAGAATTTCTGATTGTTCATGTGGATTCCCAGCCACTGGATGCCGTGCCGTTAACAAACCGAGATAAAATGGAAGGGTTGCCTCAGGAAGGGCATTCGGCATAAAACCTGTGCGAAGCAGTTATGCGGATCAGTTGGTCCAATATGGCGACCCTTTAACAGGAGCAGCCGAAAGACATCAACTTCTGATGGTCTTGATATGTATATAACACTATCAGCTGTTTATCAACACGGTCAAGTGGGAATTTTTAATGTTTATTAATTATTTTAATAGTGTCTTTCTAATGAAATATTATTTTTTTTAGCATTAAGGAACATTTTCTTAATAGGATTTCTACTTTACTGTTTTTAGGTAAAACCCAAGGATGGATTTTTTGTAATAACTTAAAGGAAGCTGTTTTTTTAAACCTATCTAAATGCTATTAAATGTGCTGCATTAAATTAAAAAAAGGGTATTAGACAAAACCTGAAAACAAAAAAAACGTTTTCAAGAAAATAAATAGAATTATTTATTTGAATACATCTTTTAATGTCTGACAGTGTTGACAAAAATCCAAATGTACAAAAATGTTCCAACTGGAAGGGCGTTCCAAAACCCACACCTCACTGTTCAACAATATAGTTTTTAGAAATAATAAAATTTAAAAAATGATTACATTTTTTGTTCCAGTACTCAAGAATAAGTGATATTGTAATGACTCACTCAATCTCAGCCAGATTACGTCACAGCGTCTAGCGGTTGTTTTTACTTATCAGCGCTTTTACCGTAGGGTGGGCGTGGTTATACGCGTCACCAAACAGAGCCAATCAAATCAGCGCGTTTGCCTCGAGATAGGCGTGGCTACACGCGTCCTTCAACAGAGCCAATCAATGCGATAGTTTACCGTGTATACGCAGCGAATGCGGAAGACACAGAATAAATAGATATATAAAGAAATAATGTATTAAAAGCATGTGCTCATTTGGCTAACAAAAATTTTTATATCATATGACCATATTGGGTTTATGCAATAAAACATACTATACTTTATGTTCGCAGGGCTCAGTTTATAAGGCCTTAATCTAAGACCTTTCCCACAATGCAATGTTCTCTCCGAACTTTAACTTGCATCATAAGTGAAATCAAAATGTTGAGTAAAAGCGAAGTTATGAACAGTTGTGTGTCTGATTTAATAATATACTTTAAAATATGCCACTTTTTCAGTGTAAACAAACACGTTCACCAAAACAGGATTTAAAACCCACACCTCTGTTCAACAATATAGTTTTTAGAAATCCTTTTTTTAATTACATTTTTTGTTCCAGTTCTCAAGAATAAGTGATATTGTAATGATATTAATAAGTACATATTAATTTGAAAAGCTAAACTGAATATTTTTACTGGGATTATGTAATATTTTCACAGCTGAAATAGAAATGTTGAAGTTTATGCACTAGATTCGTTTAAAGACAAAACTCAATCTACTTTTCCGATTTCTCATCTGTGATACACTCACAGAGAGTATATTTGGCTGACGACGAAAGAAGTACAACTTAGCGTAACCAAGGCTTAAGATACTCAAACTTACAAAATGTTATTTCTTTGTATTATTAAGTTAGTCACAGAGTTCTGCCGTACAGAAAGACAGGCAGACATACACGTAGGCTTCAACCTGAAATAACAAACATCACTGATTTACATTAAAGTCGATCTGCTTACTTTCATCTTTGACCTTTTAACTATTTCTAAGTGGATAAGTATTTATTGCACAAGAAAACCCTAGCAGTCAGCAAAATTAACCACCTAAAACGTCATCAAGTGTTGTATTGTCAGATACATACAAGTTAGTGCAGGGTTGACTGGAAAACTGATGAGTGGTAAAGGCAAACAGACAGGCACAAGGTTAGGCAATCAGCAAACAGAGCAAGCAGGATAAGGACAGAATCAATGGCCAAATGGATTCAAAGGCAGAAAAACAAAACACAGTGCAGACATGCTCAATAACCCCACTAGAATACACACTGCCTGGCCAAAAAGACATTGCAGTTTGAGAAGTGTCAAATGATTGGCCTAGATCATGCGAGGAAAACAACAATTTTAAATAACTGGATTGGGGTTAAGAACTGTACAACACATTATTAAAAGCTTCAAGGATAACATCTGGAGTGGAGATTGCCAGATGATTAAAACATCCAAATCAATACCCGTGTCTGCACAAACTCAATTTTATCATAATCTTACAATTTAAACTCTATTAACAACCTCTGGTATAAAATAAGCGGTTCACCTGTGCCTTCCTATGTACAGTACTGTGCAAAAAACACACTTTGTTATAGTTATTTTTTTTATTTTATGACTTTTATGACTATTACAAAAACATTTCTAATTTTCAAACATCAGTATTCCACCACCAAATAAAAAGTAACGGAAAAATATTTGTATTCCAGATAAGCAAGCAGCCTATTATATAAGTGACCACTTTTTAGTCAAAAAACTAAATGGAAGCTGCTATGTTTGGGATGAAAAAGGTCTGCAGGCTGCTCAGTAAAACATATAGCAAGTAACTAATTTACTAATAAAATGGCACAATGACGGGTCCTCAAATCATGACACAAAATACTGACTTTTTAAAAAATTTTTTACTTACTATTTATTATCTGGTTAGTGTTAGACATTGAAAAATCTGAATGCTCTCACATAAAATACTGTATTAAAATATACTCATTATATTATATAGTTATATATTATATAACTCAAGTTTGAGCTATTGTTGTATTTCATTTTCATTACTCTAATTCCATTACACTTACTCTGTTTGAGAAGTCAGAATGGCAGACTGCAGTTTAGGATCCTCAGCACTGCTTGGGGTTGTTTCCATCAGCCACTGCTCCCTCAGAAACTTCCTCTGCCAGAGAGACAGAACACATGTCCACTGCACATCATAATGCTGATTTCATTAATCACTTTACAAACTCTCCATGTAAAACTATTCATGGACCAGTCAGGTGTCTGGGAGTCTCTAGCTAAGCACAAACTGGCTGTAACTTGGCAAATAGGCATATACCAAAGTAAAACACCTTGCACCTTGAGCTTATGAGTTTTTTTAGTTTAGTTATTGGAATTTGGTTCTATTCTTGCCTGATACAAGTTTCAAGCTGCTGAAGAGTTTGTTGGTCGTCTTTGATGTATTTTTTGTTTAATGATGCGTCAAATCATTAAACAACACAATCATATTGATGAGTGATGCAGTGTCGTCTGATGGCCCGAAGACCATGGGCATTCAATAAAGGTCTTTGGCTTTGTCCCTTATGCACAGAGATTTCTGGTTTCTCTGAATCTTTTAATGATGTTATGCACTGTAGATAAATAGATTTGCTTAATTGGGATTTTTTTTTTTTTTCAGTTGACTTATCTAACACCTATGCACTAGAAAAACTCCTAATATCATGAAGTCTAGGATATTTTAAAACCTAAACTTAAATACACTGGACAGCTATAAATAACATCAATGCAAAGCATTAACTCCATTAATGTCTTGGTTCCACTTTTGCCGCCAGAGCAACTCTGGCACGACCTCTGGGGGTGTGCTGTGGTGTCTGACACTGGTTATTAGAAGCAGACCCTTTTTGATGCCGTGGGTTGTGGGTTGGGGCTTTTGACTCAGACTTGTTTGGTGCATTCCATGGAGGCTCAGTTGGACTGAGACCTGGGGAATTTGAAGGCCTGATCAACAACCTTTGTTGCAGCATACTGTGATGCATCAGGTGTTCGGATACCTTTATATCATGATCAGCATTGACATTTTTCAGCAAATTGTGCTACTCTCACTTTTCTGTGAGATCGGACCCGGCAGGCTAGCCCATGTTCTCCACAGGGATATATAATTAATAATCATTGTTATTCAATTCAGCTGGCAGTGGCGTTAGTGTTGTGGCTGATTGGTGTACACGTATACTTAATTCTTCAGCAGTTGACTGATATAATATACAGTATCTGACAACAGTGTTATGGTTGCACAAAGATTAATCAATCGTCCATAATTAACCATATCCAGTTGGTAGCATGGTGGTGTGGTGGTTAGCACTCGYGCCTCCAGAGTCGGGGGTTCAATTCCCACTTGGGACTGTGCGGGCACTCTACTTTCCTTCCAAAGACATGCGGAGTAGGCTAAATGAATTTCCCAAATCTTACTTTGAACTCTGTTCACTTTCTCAGTCCCTATTGAACAAAAACCTCCCATAACACAATGCTACGATCATTATTATTCACTCTGGCCTGGTATGCTCAGAGCAATAAGCAGTGGAGGGTTTCTAAGACATGGGCATGCTGAGGCCAAAAAGGTGAATTTTAGATCAGAGAACCTTATATCTGTTTTCCCATGTTGTCTAAGTATCTAAAATGCCTTTTGCCATGCTTCAAATAACTGAGGACGTTCCTTGAATAATTACTAATCATTAATGTAATCATGGTGTTCAATGTTTAGGATTTTTTTTTTTTCTAACCAAATCCTGGATGAAGCCTGACTGACCTAGAACATTGCCCTGGATTTGTTTAAATAGCTAATTTTGTCATGGACCTATTTGTTTAAGTTCTCTAACAAACTCTGGGGCCTTCCAGGAACAAGTGCTTCTAACTGCACACAGTTGGACAACATTCATCTATTCATGTGGCTTCTGATGGCAGCAGGATGCACCAGATCTAATTAAAGACTTATGAAATAACATTTGTTACATTTGTTATTGTTAAATATTTTTGAATATTTAACAATATTCAAAGAGAGGAGCAGACGTATCTGCACATGCTTAACAGAAGGCACAATGCAGGAGGCCATACATTTAGTCAGTATTAGAATGCCATAACTCTGAGGAGTCCTTCAGTTTTCCTGTCTTTTTCGCATTCATCACCATTTCCTCAGCGTGAGGCAAAGTCATCAAACTAGGGCTATAAATGAACAGCACATTATTAAAGATACTGTAGCTGCTGCCTTTCCTCATCTATAAAGGATATAAAATTAAAGCAAGATAATATTGGATGATATATTTTAACACTGGATTAAATTCAAGTAAAAAATTTTAGCTCATCAAAAATGGTTGCTCTGGTTTAAATGTTTTCTAAAGTACGGCATCTCAATATTGCTAGGATCCTCACATTSACTCACTCATTTCCGTTAAACCTTATCCTGTACAGGGTCACAGAAGGCCTGGGGGTAAAGGCAGTGTACAATCTGGACAGGGTGCCAGTTCACTCACGGGGAATCTGCAAATGCCATTTAGCTTAATCTGCATGTCTTTAGACTGCGGGAGGAAACCAGAGTACCCAGAGGAAACCCACCGGGAAAACATGCAAACTTCCGCCAGGATCATGCTTTAAAAAAAAAAAAAAAAAAAAAGCATGATCCTGGCGGAAGTTTGCATGTTTTCCCGGTGGGTAAACATACACTCCTTTTAACCAATCAGTTTACTTTTTGTGTGGGTATGCATTGGATGTAGGAGAAGACTGGATTAGACCTTGTGTTGAGCAAGTTTCAGGCGTTCTTCCTCAGTCTTCCTCCTGACATTCTCCTCCTCTTCCTTAATTCGCCTCTTCTCCTGTGAGTGGAAAAAGGAAGGGGAGCATTTACAAAGATTTGAATGTTTTATAGTTGTTGAATATCTTAATATGAGTGCTGTTATATATGGAAAAGGGAAGTTACTGCAAAGCAGAATTATATGTAACCTTTCCTTATCMTCTTTTTTAATCCCCTTTTATATTGAAGTCAATATAATTTGCATTTAACCACTTTTGCTTTTCCCCTACTTTTGCTACATTATTGTAAATTGACTTTTAAGTTTCACTWTTAAGAAAAAAACCCTGGCAATATAGCTGTTTTTGCTGTACATGGGATGTATGTATATATACAAGGTACATCCCATTTCCATTCATTCCATTCATGGCATGTTACTGTAACTTCTTCGTAAATGAAAGCACAGCARATTTTTTACTCTCTTGTCCATGGAAGGTTGAGATCTTCAGAAACTTGTGCCTTGATATTCAGTACAACAGCACCTTGCTTTTATAAATGCAAAAAYAATTTACATTTATCCTAGGGGCAATAAAGCAGCTCTTTGAGYCCATGTGAGGACAATAAAGTGTCTTGTTTTGTTTCTTACTGCAATGGCCTGCACCCTCTGCTGGTACGTTTCTGTCTCATCCATTCGGACCCTGTGATAAAATAAATAAATAAATAAATAAATAAAAAGTATTTCATTCATTATGGTGTAAAGTGCAGTTGCACAGTGTATAAATTATAGCACTAATGAATGAAGACTTTGATGCTTTACTCATAGACAGAGGAGTGACCTGCTCCTACACACACTCACACACTCATAAAAGAAAAAGAAAAAGAAAAAAAGAAAAAAAATACCAGTTGATATGATAAGAGCACTTGCTTTGTACACTAGGTTTACTGACACAGCTGTTGCCATGGCGATTCTCATTTTCACCAACACACTGAAATGATAAGAGCGTTTTTTTTTTTTTTTTGTGCCTCAGATTTCCAGTCTGGCAAATGTGTCTCTGACAAAAGGCACACAACAGGAGGGTTTTTAGGAAAGCCTGGCCATGAAAGCACAGGAAAAGAACATGACAAGTAGAGAAAGAGAGTAAAGGAGAATATGTGCACAGAGAAAAGCACCTCTRCAGAAGCAGCCGGAATGTTTTAACGCACTTTCATGCATAATTTAGTGTTTTCAGAGAAAAATGTCTTCAAGAGTCCTTTTTTTTCTTTCTTTGGGAACTGGGTAAAATATGAAATGTTATGTTGTATAAAACATGAAGTACAAGGTCATGTTTGAGTCTCATGAAAAGAAAAATGACTGGTGATGTATGTTTCACTTAATATTGATAAGAAAATAAAAACATCAGTGATATAACTGGAAGATTTACTTACAGAAATGTACATGTTGTTTGGATTCAGTAGCTAGGTGCTGTGTGTGTTATGGGTTAAAGGGCAGAGAGAGGGATTTCAGTTACTCATTAGAGGTGCTGCAGGTACAAGGACACAGTGAATGCTAGTGGTACTGTCTGTCATTGTGATGGAATCCCTGATGATTGATTACTTTGAAATACTGGAGCACCTTTCCCCTCCTGCCCAATCTTGGCCTCAGTGCACTCTTAGGCAAGTGACAAAAATAAAAATGTTGGTAAGATTAAATATTTTTTCCAGACATATTATGGTATTTGCATTTCCTTCAATTGCAGCATTGGGCCGGGTTTAAAAGTACCGCAAAGTCAAAATGAAGGTTAGAAATGGATTTAGTGGCCTATTTCACAATAATCGTAAGAGCAAGAGTCATAGCAAAAACAGCATGCTCCACATATTCCACTTAATGCACTTAAATTGCATGAATTCATTCAATTTGTATAACAGCAAGAAATTTGCATTTCCAGTAGTAGTACATAGCATACGTCCTGTTGGGGAGAGCTTTTTTTCCTCCACACACAAAAAAAAATGCTTCCTCAATGATTCTTTGGATTGCAAAGGTTATTCACTTCAAGTAGCAATGTACTAATATTACAAGCAACTTTTAATTTTTGGTTTGACCAGGGAAGCAAACATACAGCGGTCCCTGCAGACTGGAGCCAGTTCTCACGGTGCTAAATTAAGTCAGTTGCCTGAAGTTGAATCTGCAACATAAATTAAATCAAAATGTTAAGTAAAAGGAACGTTATGAGCAGTTTTTTTTTTTTTTTTTGCCAGGTTACCTTACAGCAGCCATTACTTTTTTGGATGAATATAACTCTTTTGCCCTCAAAGTGGCTGTGGCCATACGCATCACTTAACAGAGCCAATCAACACGATAGTTTAGCGTAAATATACAGATTATGCGTAAGACACAGAAACAACTGTAATGTCCCTACAAACTGCCCAAATCTTGCCCAAATACAAACAAACAAACAAACAAACAATGCAGTATGGCTTACTTAAAAAAGTATGCAACTTTCAAAAAATTAATCTTCCAAGATGTATGGACAGATCATTGTACTGTATGTTTTTTCTTCCTGTTCCGAAACCGGTGCTAATGAAAGAAGTAATGTGGAAGCCAAACATATCCGCAGCAATCCAAGGTGAGGGTGTGTAAAATATCGGAACTGACAGTGTTATGCGCTCAAATAAAAGTAAAAGGTGATGATGTTATGAACAGTCATGTGCCGGATGTAATCTACTTTAAACAGGGAGTGTATTTGGCTGATGATGAAAGAAGTATAAAGATGCTCAACCTTACAAAAAATGTTTTCTTTACATAAATGTATTTTTTCAAATCAAAAGGCAAATTCTTTTACTTACAGTAGGTTTACTTTGGCTATCTTCCTGTAAGAATCAGGTAAGGATGCAGCAGTAAATGCAGACCGTCTGCTTGAAAATGTCTAAAATCTTCTCACAAGTTTTCTCATAATCTTCTCATAATTTGATGATGTCTTCATAGAGTCTCATGCCAGAGCATATGCTGAATTAATTCAGTTTGTGATCATATACCATCTGCCAAATACATTTAAAACTCCTGCAAACACTGTACGTATAGAAAGCAATATATTTAAAAAATCTTTAGAATTATTTAAAAGAATACATTGATCTTTAACATAAAAATAAGATATTTGGTCAACAGAATAGAATTGACTGAATTTTTACTTAATTCATTAATTTTCCATTATCTTGATTAGGGTTGCGATAGGACTGGAATCTATCCCAGGGAGCTCAGGACTCGAGGCAGGAGACAGCCTGGATGGTTTGCCAATCCATCACAGAGCACAGGAGTACACACATATACAGTACATCCCTTCATACACAATGGCTATTCGGAAACACCAGTTAGCCCTCACTGCATTCCTGTCACCTGTGTAAAGAAACCAGAGTACCTAGAAGAAACCCATAAAGCATGGGGAGAACATGTACACATTTCAGAAAAGACATGAAGACCAAAAAATGAGATTTCACACCCTGCATGTGTGAGATGACAGTGTCAACTGTATTTTTGGAGCAGACAGAATTGTGAAATGCAATGGTTTCTCGTTTACACACTCAAGTGCTTTACATGTGGTCTGGTACATCTGATACGTATTGCGCAAGATACATTCTTATAAAATTAAATTAAGTTAAATCTAATCACATAAAATTATGGAGAAAAATTAAAGAGAAGAAATATTTTTGGACCGGTGGCGAAGTGCTTAAAAGATAAAGTCTCAAACTGGTTGTTTATGTAGTAACCTCAGCAGCAACATCGCTTCTCCTCTCGTCTGTTTCAATCACTCAGCATTACTAGTATGCTAATCACCAGCATGATCATCTGTCATCATCTGCACCTGTTAGATGCTTTTTTTTTTTTTTTTTTACAATTTATTGATTCACACATCATTGTGTGGCTGAATTGATGAATAAATTCCAATGAAACTGGTCAGGTACAGAATGGATTGAAAAAGAGGGGCAAAAACGTATGAAAAAGGAGAGCCCAAAAAGTTCGATATGGCACCACCGAATATGTTGTTAAGTGTGGCAGCACCAATGCAGATATTAGAGGGGAGCATTGAGACATGGGGTGATTACACTTCTTTGTAACTCAACTGTCTTGTGAACCATGTGCCTCTAAACATGTATACACACACACACATATATATATATATATATATATATATATATATATGGATTTTTTCCCCTAATTACTTCTTTATTTTTTATATATATTGCTTATCTTTTAGTCCTCTTTCCAGTTTTCTCTTTTCTTAAACTTTCTTTATCTTCTCACTTTTCTGTTCAGTTTTTTATTTTCTCATTTCTTTTATCTTGTCCTATACTAGAGCAATGCTCCCAGACCTGCTGCTCTCTAAATGTTCTCACATAGTATGCTGGTTTCTGGTGGTTTAAATAACTACTGGACAGGTGTAGMGTGTTAGCTCTGATTGGCACATGGCGMGGTTGCCTAGCAAYGTGGCCGTCCGCCGCTCTGCCTGCCTATAAATCCTCGTAGTTGTCCACAGTTTTGCCCTTCACACGTTACAAGACCATCAAACTAACTATAATATTAAACAAAGATAACCTGAGTAAATACAAAATACAGTTGTTAATGATGATTTCATTTATTAAGTGTAAAAAGCTGTCCAAACCTCCTTGAGCCTATGTGAAAAATTAATTGCTCCCTAAACCTAATAACTGTTAGTGCCGCTCTGGGTGGCTTTCGTGAAAACTGGCAATGAGTCTTTCCAATTTCTGTGGAGGAATTTTGGCCCACTCCTCTATGCAGAATTGTGTTAAGTCAGCCACACTGATAAGGCACGATTAAGGATCTCAATCAGATTTCAGTCCGGACTTTGACTTGGTCACTCCAAACCTTAATTTATTATTTTTTTGGCCCATTTAGAGGTTAGACTTGCTGGTGTTTTCGGAACATTGTCACAAACTGATGATCTCAAGCTGGCCAGACATTCTCCTTCAGGATTTTCTGTTAGATTGCAGAATTCATGGTTCCATCAATTAGCCCCAGCCCCAGATCATCACACTACCAACACCATGTTTGACTGATTGTATGATATTCTTTTTATGAAATGTTTTGTAAGTTTTACGACAGATGTACAGTAACGGGACGCAAATCTTCCAAAAAGTTCAACTTTTGTCTCATCAGTCCTCAACATATTTTCCCGAATGTCTTGGAGACATGTCTTTGTACTCATGTGGGTCAACGATGGCTTTCACCTGGGAACTCTCCCATGGATTGCCCAGTCTTTTTTTTATTGTTGAATCACAACCTTAACTGAGGCAAGTGAAGCCTGCTGTTGTTCAGATGTTCTGAGTTGTTCTATGAGCTCCTGGATGATTCCTCATTGTGCTCTTTGAGTAATCTTGGTAGGCCGGCCACTTCTGGGAATGTTCACCACTGTTGCAAGTTTGTTCATCACTGTCCCTTTGTTGATAATGGCTCTCACTGCTGGAGTTCCAAAGCCTTAAAATGGCTTGGTGTAACCCTTTCCAGACTGATATATGTTAATTACTTTTTTCTTATCTGTCCTTGCATTTTTTCCGATTGTGTTGCATTTTAAGGTCTTTTAGCATGTTTCACTATTTACATGATTTCTTGATTCAACAGGTCTGGCAGTCATCAGGCTTGTGTCTCCCAAAATCACAGTTCATTTATGTTTTAGCAAGGGAGCAATTATTTTTTCCACATAAGGCCATGTGGACAGTTTTTTCCTCTTAATTAATGAAACCATCATTTAAAAACTGCATTTTGTATTTACTCGGGTTATCTTTTTGTACTATTAAATTAGTTTGATGATCGGAATAATGTAAGTGTTATTAATATACAAAAACCTAAAAATTCAGGACGGGGGGAAAATACTTTTTCATGGCACTATTTAAAGACAATGTGCAGGTCTTTTCCAAGCCACCACACATGTAATAAATAATTAAGTTGTAAGAGGTTTCCAGTACTCCACTTTGACCTCAGGCCATCCTATTTTAAACATCATTCTGCTTCCCTCTCAGAGCTTGCACTTATCCTAAAGCTCAGTTCAGTTTATTTTAAAATGTTGAATTGTAATGACCACTAAGACACGTACAGTCTGTGTCTGCGTGTATGAATACTGTAGGGCAAGGCCACTATTAAATAAATGCTTTGCATTCAATCTACAGTTTTAATGTTTTGAGGTATTTGAAAGTGTCGAATTCTGCGAGTGGAAATAATACTCAACTGATATAACACTAATAATAACACTCAAACAACTCATAGTTACAGTATTAATCATATACGGCACCATATTTATTATATTCCAGTTTGATCTATTACCAGTTGACTGTTCATGAAGGTGCTGTGAGTCCCAGTAAACACAAACAACTTGGAACCTGTTAAAAATAATGTCATGTAAATAAGGAAATGTTTTCTGGACAAATAGAAAGGTGTGTAGGTGTGATGTGCATGTGTAAACATAGTGGGAGTTGCTTCGATTTGAACAAAACAGTTGCTTTAGCAGTTTAACATAGAGTAGGCGATATGTGGGCCCTCAGCTGGCATTAAACACACACACACACACACACACACACGCACACACACACACACACACACGCTCAACGCAGCGAATTATACCAGCTGTCAGCTTTGACTCAGGACCTCATACCCTTAAGCTGTGTGTGTGTGTGTGTGTGTGTGTGTGTGTGTGTGTGAGTGTGTGATACAGAGTGAAAATAAAATGCCCAGGAGGAGGTACAAATCACTGAGCAAACATCTCTTCACCTCCTCCACTCCATCATGTCAGCTGTGCAGATGCTGCCAAGTGGCACAAATATGCAGGCAACACTGGGGAGATTTTTCTTTATCCCACAACTCATACGTATCTCAGAGAAAACCTTTTTGCTTGTTGAAAAGTAGACCGAAAATAGAGTATTATTGCCCTCTCTCTCTCTCCCTCTCTCTCTYTCTCTATCTTCAGTGATTTTCAGAATTGACCAGCTCACAACTGGGTAGGTTCTACAATTAGTACTGGAGCTGAAATCAAGAGTTCTATGATGCGAGTTTGCTCAAAGGTGTGTAAAGCCATTTCACTCCTGTCATCCCACATAAATTACCCAAAACAGACTAGTATACAAACGTAAACCAGTATAAAAAGGGACGTTTAGGCTTTGTAGAACTACAGTACAAGTAGGTCATTCCATATAATTACACATTGAGAACCGGCATTTTTTTTTCTTGCACATTGTAGTGTTTGAAACAACCGTGATTTAAAAGGAACATGCAGGAGAAAACAAGACTGGGCATACAACAGGGAAACAAAAAATTACATTTCATATCATGCCAATAAGATATACTTTACTTTCTGAACCTGACACCTGAGCAATGACAAACACACTTACACACAGTASYAATTTAGATGAGTCAATCCATGTTTTAGGAAGAAGCCAGAAACCAGAAGCACTCCACACAAACAGCGACTCTGGCTCGGATTTGAGGCCTGGGATGCTACAGTAGACTTAATAAAATAATAATATTGAGTATCTCATGGTCTGTGCCACAGGTAGCAACAAATAACCATGCTGTGCGTTTACTAACTCGAAATTGTCCATTTCAAAGGTGTAATGTCTGATCCAAAAATCCCCTGTGCTGAATGTGAGGCAATGGGTCATCCAGCTAGCCAGATTTGAATTCTGGCTGAATCTCCAAAGCCCCAAACCTCTGAGTGTAAACAGCTCGCTAGTTGCAAACATACAGGCCCAGCAAGCTCTGCAGGAAGCCCAGAAAACACGACCGCCTGTCCTGCATATTTTAGTGTTTCTCCGGCAAGTCCTCCCATCTAGAAATAGCTGCTAATTAACTAACTAGTTTAATTAGGTGTGCTGGATGCTGGAACAACAACAACAACAAAAAACAACAGTAAAATTCACATGGTAAGGGATTGTCCAGACCCAGGGTTGTAAACCACTACACAGACAAAGCTTACCTGAAAAATGTACGCGTCTGAAAATTCAGCCTCTATTTAGGTGATGTACTGTAGGTGGCAACTGTGCTAACAAGAAAATCCTTAACAAATGACCAAAAAACAGCCAGTTTGATGTATAAATGACAGGACATCAGTTGTTGAACTTTTTTACTGGAACAAAAGTAATTGATCAATTGCTCAGCTGTTTCATGGTGAGGTCATTTTTGCACACAATAGTTCTCAACATGCTCTCAAAGACCTGCCACGGCCATCAAAAAATCAGGACAACCCCATGGAAAAGATTGCAACAGAAAAATTTGTGCGGCCATATCAATTATTTTTTACAAACGAGAACGACTGGTGGGCTCTGGACAATGTTGCCAGTTGAACAATAACTGCTCGTCCATGTTAAGGCCCCCTTTCCCAGCCAGAAAAGCCACTGAGTCGGCAGACGTTGAAAGGGACTCCCTCCTGAGGCCGCACCCCATGGGAAGCTGGGAAGGTCCGGCTAGCCAGGTAGAAGAGCGCCCACAGTGACGCAGGAGTCGCTGCCCGCACGGGCWCACTCTGTCCGCCACCATCGCTCGCCAGCATGCCAGCCAGGCACCGCCACCATACCAGCATGTTCACAAACCTTCTGACTAGTGCATTTTCTCGCTTTTTAAAACTTTTTCTTCCCCATTTTTAAAAAAAAAATTGCAATTACTCCTAAGACCTTGCCTTGTGTATGCGTCAAACCCTGTTACACTAGCTAGAGGTGCACAGTGTAGCCAATTTAGGCACAATAATCAATTCTCAAATGAATAGTTGGAGTCCATTAAAGTTTGCTTGGTAGACCTAGTTATATATGTTGCCATCTCGGGTCTGGGGCACTGCAATCACATTTTCAATGTATGATGATCTGCCAATTATTCTGTTGTCTCTGTACGATGGWTTTGTTTTGACTATCCCGCAATATTGGCTCACCAACACCTCAGACAACCACMGGAAAAGGTACTGTATATGGCAGCAGATGGTTTCCCTGGTAAAGAAAATCTCATTCACAAAAGTTGGCCAGATCAAGACCATACTAGATAGCATGCATAGCTTTGGAACAACATCTTATGAACAAATGAGACAAATAACAAAGAACAACTTGTACCAGAGTCACAGACAGAAAAAAAGAAAGTAATGGAACTGCTTATGACCTGTAGCACATCACCTCATCTTATCGCATGGTCATGTACTGTATGGCTGCTACAGTAACTGAGCGGGTTTCCTTATATTTAGTGACAATGGGACTACTGACAAAACTAAAAGGATACATTTTTACAGAGTATAGAACTATTGCAGTCATGAGGTCATGATGGSATATCATATTAGGCATATCATTGGCTAGTTAGTTGCTTTCCAGGAACAGTATGAGTTGCAGTGAATCCAGTTCATAGAAGGTAACCTACATTTGTGGATCTGGTTACCCAGAAAGRAATGCTTCTGAACACAAGAGCCCCTAGGACATATATAGGGCTTGAATGGAATTCCCTTTACAAGTGGAGCATTGGCTGTACCTGGAACTGTAGGATGTCTGAATTACTCATTGGCTGTACCTGGTACTGTAGGTTGTCCGATTCCTAGGATGTTGAACTTCTCCAGGCATTGCAAACAGTGGTACTGTACTTCCTTACATGCCATAAAAAGTATATGTCACAGCCATTGCCATCTCTCCAATATTTCCAATATTATCTTTCTAAAGAGACCAGGCCACCTCCACACTCTATACAACCTTAAGACATTGGCATGACCTTCAGGAGGGGAGTGGAGTTCATATTTGCAACAGACACAGTATGACGTTTGAGTTTGTTGTACTGTTTAATCATTGACCATGTTTTCCATTGCACTGCAGTTACATGCACATGTGCCTGCACACACACACACACACACACACACACACACAGGGACAGAGAGAGAGAGAGAGAGAGAGAGAGCTAAGCAAGGTTACAGAAAAACATAAAAAATATTATAGAGAAAGCATTAAAAAAAGAATACAACATGCTGTAGGTAAAGTCAAGCTCTGTGCAACACATGCCTGGTTTGTTAACAGCTGCTACCAAACTCCAACTGCTCTAAATTATGCAATTGTTTTATTAAAACTGCACAAATGCATACAATTATTTTAATATTTTGTACTCACATTGTTCCTAAGGACATCTATTTCACAATTAACCTAACCCCGAATTCACCTTCACTGAGAGTTGCTACTGGATTACTCATGTGTGAAACAGTCCTTGTCTATTCAGATAAAGTCATTTGACTGTATCAGGCATGAATTTGCATTGGTGCCACTTTTTCTGCTGTATGTATACGCAGTTCAGTTCGACAACCCAAATGCCAACCAAAAAGACACAACACCATTGTTTCTGCACAATGGCCCGTTCCTCACAACCCTGCCACAGGAATTCAACAAGCTGCCAGCGGTGCGGTAAAGTAAATGCAATTCCACTACATTCAAATTCAATTCAACTAAATTCAAGTTGTTTAGCCTTAATGTTCATGCCAGTCTTACCTTGAATTATTTTAATATTGGTTTTTCAGTTAATGTTGTTATGCGTAGATGTTCTCCTTCCCTGAGCTTTCTCATTACTGTTCTCCTTACCTTGTGTTCAGTCAAAACATATTGCATTCCCCTGTCATGTTTTTGTTATATAAGTGTGTTTACTGGGAACATGTGACATTTCCACTGCGTCATTGCTCAACAGAGGGTCAATTTATGTGGCGCAGAGCCAAAATTTGATCTTTCCATTACATTTTTTGTGCTCCAGGCCAGTTAAACATTCATTATGTAGAATCATTTCTATGGGATATGAGTGCTATTCTCATGCTCATACAGAGAATTCAGAAAGTAGTCAGATGTCATTTAAAATGGGTTCCATGCCCAATTGGCACATAATCAACACATATTTTAACCCATAATAACAAAGCAAAAACATAAAGAATTAATATAGAATAGAATCTTTTCCAACTTCATAAGGAAACATTATAATCCTAATTAAACTTTATTCAGTACTTTATAGCAAATTTAGCACAAATTGTAGGTCTTATCCTTCCCGGATAAGTCATAATCCACTATATAGAGTGCCTATATAATGGTACACGGTATGTTAAATACAGTGAACTGACGAGAAAGCTATATACCTAATTACAATGATACAATTTTAAACGTTGCATATTTTACTTTTTCTTAAACAAGCTAACATCAATATTATGCCTCAATCTCCTGTTATTTTACTCATAGTGTACATAAATGGGATAATGCTGAGCTATCTTCTTATCTGAGGTCACAATAAAAGTTATTCCAAGTTCCAATACAAAAAGGGAGAAAAAGACAAAACACAGGAAATTATTTTTCTCGTGTTTTTTTTTTTTTTTTTTTTNGGGGGGGGGGGGGGGTTCAAAAGTGGTACAAAGTGAATTTTGTGTAAAAAGTCCCTTTTAATGTCAGACAACTTCTTATAGGCTTATATAATATATTTGCTGTTTTTAAGGCTTTATTGTTTTAGCATTACTTTTCGTTTTTTTTACAGAGCCATTTTACCAATATAAAAAAAGTTGCTTTTGATTATGAATCACAAGAGAATCCAGAAGCTGCTCTCAGAATACAAGACTGGAAAGTGTTTACTGTACACTTAAATACTGTAAGTTATTTAAAACAATTCAATCACATCTTAACGGTSTTTGACCGTATTTGTGAAGCAATATCTGTGAACACGCTAAATGTGTGTATTTGTGTATTAATTTCAAGGAGATTATAACTTTTGATCTTAACTCGAGCTGCAACCTGTAGTGGAACTGCAGTTCACCTCGTGAGACGYATAGTACACATGAGTCCAACAAAGTAATGGACAAGTTAAAAGTTCAGTTTTGACAGCACATTGATTTCAGTATTACACAACCGCCAGCTAATCTTTCATAGGAACATAGTCATCACTATGCTGTCAGAGACAGTCATAAGTCGCACATTAATGACACACTGTGAGCCAAACGTTCCTAGTGAGTAGTTGGTGCTGGCTTTATCCTGCTCAGGGCTGTGGTGGATTCAGAGCCAATCCTGGGAACACTGGACATGAGGTGGGAGTACACCTTGAAGCCATCACAGGTCACCATACACATTTGTAAAAACATACATTCCTAGTGGCAAGTTACAGAAACCATTCGACCTAATGCCATGTTTTTGGACCTGGAGAAAACATGCAAAACCCCTCAGGAATACTAACCTGAGGTCAGGACTGAACTAGTGACCCACAAACCAGTGACGTGGCATTGCTGCCTACAGAACTGCAACCTCACGCCACACTTTTATTTTTATTAGAATATAACCAATTTCCAAACCAGCATGTTCTTGAAACTGTAATGTTTCGTAGTATTATTACTATAATTATGTCCCCTCTTTATCTGGATATGAATGGATTTATCGGCAAATCATTCATAYAAACATTTACCTAAGCATTTATGCAAATCCCATAAATTTGAAAAAAAGAAGAAGAAAAAAACAGCACTGTCGCCTTGCACCTCCAGGGTCCGGGTTTGATTCTCGTCATGGGGTCTGTGCACATGGAGTTTGCATGTTCCCCCTGTGATTGGTGGTTTTCCACCAGGTGCGCCGGTTTCCTCCCACACTCCAAGGACATGCAGATTAGGCTAACTGGGGTTCCCAAATTGCCCGTAGCGTGTGAGTGTGTGTGCTGTATGTGTGTGTTCTACAATGGATTGGCACCCTGTCCAGGGTGTACCCTGCCTCATGCCCTAAGTGTTCTGAGATAGGTGCCAGGCCTCCTGCGACTCTGTATACAGGAGATAAAGCGGTATAGACGATGAGTATATTTGTGTACATTTTGTGTTTATGGCCAGCCATACAAATCCATATTTAGGCATTTATCAGTTTCCACTATGCTACAGTAGCTTAAAATTAATATTTGGCCCTATTTTACTCCTTGGCTTTAAAATGTGCCCTCTTTACAAAATATTCAAATGACTTCACTCAAGTGATRCTGTGCTCCAATTTTTCTTGAGTTTAATTTATAATTGAGGAATAAAATAGGGCCAACTACCATTGGGGAATTAATTATTTTTGACACTCTATTCTGTTTCTTGTACAAATGTAGAGTAATTCTCAAATACTCCAATTGCTCTATGTTATTCTAAAACTCTCTGACCTTTATTAAATGAAATATCAAATTTTACAAATGAATCAATTCTTCACTTATAATTAGGGTTTTAGTGGCATGACCAGTTCAAACACCATTTTCTTACTCTAAGACAGTGAAATGGAGAAGCACTGAGAAAGTGGCTCATCAGGATGAATACATTTAGAGTCTAACCGGTAGATTTCTGACTAACAATTGAACCACTAGAAGTTATTTCGTCCACACAAAGCTGAAATGCTTCAAACATCGACACCTTGAACTTCATTGCACTGASTGTATGTCGGTAGGAACTTAAGCAGGCGGTTTTATAGCTGATGGAAATGTGKATGTAAATGAAATGGGACACACTGCCTACATTTATCTACAAAACTCATTGGAAATACATTAAACCTTTGTTAAAACAAATAGGGGATATGTAAATTCGGGACTCAAACCGTTGACCCTGGAGGTATGAGGCCACAGTGCTAACCACTACGTCACTGCCATCTCAAAGCAACGCAAAGTAAAACAAAAGTGGCTCATTTTACAGGAGTAAAAGATGCATTTAATAGACTYGATGTGGCTTGAAAGGCTAGATAAAACAGAAGTTCATGTGATTGGAAAACTCATCTGGTGTGAAATGACCTTTAGAAAGACCTTTACAAATCTTCTCACAAATCTYCTAATGGCGTAAATTCTATACTGTTCTATAATTCTATAATTGTTTCCTGTACAGTATGTTAAAGCACCATGTCAATCACACTAATCAAAAGTCATTTCAAACTTGTTTCCTGAACTTGCCAATAAGTTCACTGTTGTTCAGTGACCTTCCCTGTCACCAGATCAGAATCCAACTTTTGGTGAGCTTTCTCTTTCTAAGAGGGTGTTTTGAGAGGAAACGTAACCCTATCCAGTGTTATRGCATTATAGTGATTCTAATAAAGTCGTCAGTCAGTGTGTATTTTGTTATTCACATTACTTAGTCTAAACCATTTTAAACATCAMAAAGTTCACCTTTAATTGTTCATTATACAGAAATGTACATTCGGCAGTACTGTACATGAAGCACTCTAACTAATTTGCTCCTTTCTATTTTGGTGGGTTGCAGTGCCTTCAGTCTGGTTCTGTTCCCTGTAGGGTTACTTACAGGCCACTGCTGGAAAAATGGTAGCAATTAATCCAGTACAGTAAATTGGATTTTTGCTTCCTGAAAGASGACAGTTACCGTATATTATGAAATTAGATTAAGCAATTTGGCACATGCAGTACACAGCCAAATCCCAATTGTTGAATTAACTCCATACAGTGTTTATATACGGTAGGTCCAGTTAGACTCATCACTMAATCAAAACTGTGGATCTTTTTAAATCAAAACTGTGGRGTAGTTGTGTGTTCAAAAATGTGTATGTTTTTAAATGCATTAAGTTGCCCTTGGGTGACAGAATGAGCATTCCAGCTGAAACATGGAGTGCTACTGTAGCTCTGTTATTGATTAGTTGTGAGGCTGGTTGTTAAATTGTGTTTCGTGAAACAGTGTGTGTGAGAACACTCAATAGAAATACCTTCAGCTTTCTGCTACAGCCTAGAATGTCTTGTTCCATTTAATTGTTGTTGCTGAACGTTTTATTAATAATTCATACTGTAGATAGATGCACATGAATGTTTCTTTTATCCATTATTGAATCTACACAGTGCATTACATGGCCAGTTATGCACTTGGGTGGGGGATTTGCATAAATTCATAAAATAAAGTGCATTCATTAAATGTTTAGAGAGAGAATGGTTAATGTTGGTTCAAGTGTGTGCATAATACAATTTTGTGTAAAAACTTACCAGGTGCTCTAAAAGTTAATCAATGTACAGCCACGCCCTAAAATCTAATGAAGGGTCAATTAAAAAAGATTTTCTTCCACTGTAGTCTACATTTGTCCACAAACACAGGAATTTAATGAAATTTTGAGGTGGTTAATAAAGACTGGTAGAGAAAAAGAAAGAAAAAGGCTATCTATGGCCTCTAATTATATGTATATAAAGAAAATATAGACGAACAACCTAGGCAGAGAGAGAGAGAGAGAGAGAGAGATAGAGCAGCACTAATGAATTTGGGTTTAGTCATACAAGACTACAAAATACCTTTAAAAAAAAAAAGAAAGATGTGTGTATTAGAAAGACTGTTCTCCCCTATGACTGATTAGCTTTGGTCTGGAGACCATGCACAAGATACACCATATGTTGAGACTGGCCGTGTTTTCTATTCTTGTTCTCATATGCAGTAAATCATAAGAGCTAATTCCCATATG
>QMIH01000429.1:325418-336200 GCA_003987875.1 Clarias batrachus | reverse complement strand
TCTCTTTGCTTTCAGAACATCTTTACTTCTTCATGGCATTGATGGCACAACACTCTGGAAACGCTCTTTTGGGATTCTGGTTCATGATGACACGAATGCATCCAGCAATTCCTGTAGATTTTTCAAGTGTATGTACATGCTTTTAGATGTGGACTGGTTTACCACATCCCGAAGGTGTTCTGTTGGATTTAGATTTGGTATTTGAGGAAAGGCACTGAGTTATATTGCACTTTACTGTATATTGGACAGGGGTAGCTCATTATTTAAGCTACTGACGTCCTGATTGGACGGTCCCAGGTTCAAACCCCAGCACCACCAAGTTGAATCCGTCATGGTCTACTGCTTTTTTATCCACAGGTTTGATGTGACAACGCATTCAAAGATTGTTTTCTGCTCACCATCATTTTACAGAGTAATTATCTTCAATCTTCTGTCAGATTGAAACGGTCTGGCATTTCTCCATCGGCCTCCCTCATCAACCAGATGTTTGCATTCACACTCTTTTTTTTCTTTCTTTATGGCACAATTTTATGCAAACTTTAAAAACTGTTGACTGTTGCATATGAAGATTTGAGGAGATCAGCGGATATAGAATACTCAAAGCAGCCAGTCTGGCACCAGCGCTAATGACGCAGTCAAAATTACTGAGCTCATATTTTTGTCGCCATGTGTATGGTTGATGTGAATGTTATCCCGATCAAAGCTATCGGTCCGTATCAGCATACCTGTAATTTTATGCATTGTGCTGCTGCCACAAGATTAGATAATTGTATGAATGAGGAGGTGTACGGATGTTCTAATAAAGTGCTCAGTGAGTTCATCTATATTCTGTAGATTTGTTTCTTCACCGTAAGACACATGGACACATGGAGGGTAAAAACGTTAGATGTGCTCATGCATATTTTGCAGCTTCTCATTCACTGACTTGTACAATTTTCCATTTCTCTCTCATAGAAAAAAAAAACACAGACAGGATGAAAGCTGACCAGAAGCTGTTCGATACTGATAAACCCGCTTTCACTACCCTGAATGCAGTCCTACCTGTATCTCCAGAGAACATGGATGAAGGGAGGGGTGGAGGGAGAGGGGGCTGTGCTAGCTTCAAACACAAATGAGATCCTCCCATGCCCTGCCCTCAGCTTCTCACCCGCTCTCACTTTTACACACACATGCACTAACACACACGTTCCCCACCTCCCTGCAGCTGTGCTCTAGAGCTGCAGCAGAGCTCTTGAGTTCGCAGTTCATCTGTCGTTGTCTGGACGGCCTCATTAAGGGAAGGACAAACGTGCATGCCACATATGAGTGTGTATGTTGCTACTGAGCCAGAGGAGAGTGATTGTGCTTGAGCACCCATTATTCAGAGCCAGCCTGTGTGGGCAGAGCAGAGAAGGAGAGCAGCAAGGCAAAGGGAGAAAAAGAAGAAAAGAGCAAGAGACGAGCAAGGAGAGAGTGTGTTTACCGGAGCTGGAATCAGTCTTGAGACCCTCCTCCACCATGGCTGCTGCATAGGAATCCATCAACAAGGCAGCCGTGTGCATGAGGTGAGGGGGGCTGTCTGTGGGTGCATGTGTRTGTGTGTTTGTCTGTACTGTATGTGCATMTGTGCATAATGCATTGTCTCTGTCCTGAAGCATTTTGCCTGCTACTGATTCTTTTGTGCATGACCATAATACTGTGTGTGTGCATAACCTACAATGTTTCAGTGAAATAGAGACTGAATGAACATATGAGTGGRGAGACAGAAAGATGGAGAGACAGGACACAGTATTCCCCATATGCCAGTTCTAATTACCCTGCTAGGCAAAATCGTAATGTACTGTACCCCTTTTCTCTCATGCTTTTTTTCCCCCTGTTTGTCTTTCTTTCCAGATAACTAGTAATAAATAGGAATACCAATTTAGATAATAGATTTTAACTGTGTGTGTGTGTGTGTTGCTAGGGATTGCCTGATAAATGTAAATTTACAACCTTATGACAGACACACAGAGTTCTCCAATCAAATGCTAAAACAATAGTACAACAGACAACACATCGTCCAATCCTGTGACTGCAGCCAAGGAAATTACGAGCTCCATCTGGCACCCTGAACATTCTGTTTGAAAGAGAGAGGGAGATAGAAAACGAAGAAAAAGAGGAGTTGAGCACGGGAAAGGGGGATAAAAGGAAGGGACTACTTGAATAATGAAGCCGTTCTGCATGCACGTCTGTATGAGCTGTATAATATCCAGACATAATTATGGTAGAGGATCTTTTTAAAAAAAAAATATATATATATATTTTAAATATAATTTTGGCTTTTGAACCCATTACCAGATACATATCATTTTTTTTAAAGCATGCGTTCTCTTCCTCTTTATCTTTCCCTTCTTTTCCATCCATTATTGGCAGTGATGTTAATGTGATGTTGATGTGCTTGGTTAATGTGACTTCATATTGTCTGTGTGTGTTGGAGATCCTGATTGATGGAATGATCAATTAGATTAGTGGCACCTCTACTCTGACTAAAACTTAATAAAAATCAAATATAGCCGATCGCACATAAGTAGAGAGAGAGAGAGAGAGAGAGAGGAAGAGAATGTATTATGGTTACAAACAGTTTCTCTATTTCTTGTCATGGCATTTCCTTCCTTTCAGTTTTAGAGGCTTATCTTCTCATCCAGAATGAGGGAAACTGATTTCGATGGAAACTGATTTGAAGATGAATTGCTCTTGCTTCTGCTTTATTGTCAGCCCTCCAGCTACTCTGAGGAACTCGAGCTCTTCATCAGATTTCATTGATTTCTCCTCATTTACTGTATTTTATACTTTCTCCACACACACAAACACACACTTTTAGAAAATTCTGTGCATTTTACTTCTCTTTGGCACAGGAACAGTTTCAGGAGCAATGTCTTAACCTTTTCTGGAAATAGCCACGAATCTCTAATCCTTTCATACCAACTGAAAATATCCTTCTGTGCAATGAAACATCCTTGTGCTTGCTCACCTGAAGACTTTGAGTATGGGTTTATTCTCAGCTCACCACTTATAAAAAAAAACATGTACAGAAAGATGTGCCATCCTTTTTTTTATTCTTTGTAACCATGTCAATCCTTGAACCCTTTATTAAACTTGAAGTATGGATAGATTATGTGAATGAATAATTCATAGCGGCCAAGGTCTTTAAACTGATCTGAGTTCTTGCCTACAAATAAAGTCAACATTCTTGCAYTAGAAATAGCCATTCAGCAGTTAAGTTTGTAATTCATCCAATAGCACGTTGTGACCTTGATTTTTGGTTTAGCAGGAAAACATTAATAACAACCTCGTTTTTTAAGATCCAGAAGCTACAGTATGACAACTGACTTATGATTTGAAAGTATATATTTAGAATTACCCAATAATAGGMTCTTGAAAGTCACTGTCAGGGGAGCACCATCTAAGTGCCGAGTATACAGTAGCTCCCATCAGCCACCATGTCTGTATCAGGTGCACMTGGTTTGTGTTCGGAAAGATTGGTCCTGAACAGCTTATGAGCAAGTCACAAACAACTTGGTGTGATTTTCACCAACACGGCATGACAGACTTGCTAAGCAGGTCAATGGAACGGCTTTCCCATATTGCCAAGCCTGGACCAGAGACAGCCTAAAAGAGGCAGTCCCAAAGTTTCTGACTCTGGAGAAGTGGTCTTAGCCCCTAACTATCACCCATAGCCACTGAGGATGTCACCATGTCTCCTGGCCTTGCATCTGACTTTGCTACATTTCCTGATGCTGATAAGAATGTCACTCTGCCTTTCCGCCCAGCTGAGGACGACRTCATTCCACCTCCCCTTGCACCCCTTCCAGGGGCAACAAARAACTTCACTTCATTTCCYCCACATTTTTCATGAGGAATGTCACTTCCCCCTCAGGCATCGTATTTTCCAATGACCGTCCAAGACCCCCTTTGGACTTTTGCACAGTAGAGGGGACAATGTCATGAAGGCACTAGACTACATTGCCCATCAATCTTCGCAAGTTACGCATTTTTTTAATCACATGGCCCAGGTTTGTGTTTGTTTCAACATTTCAAGSTTTTCAGTATRTCCAGGCCTTGCATCCATCGCGTTTTTGTCTTTGGCRCTTAAAACYTGTTCACTATTMATGTTCACGCTTCCTGCTATGATCGTTTTTTTTTGGTTTGGTTGTTTCATTATGCCTATTAAAGAAGAGTCTGCACCTGCATCCTCTGTGCATTCAATTCTTGACAGTCGTCATCCATCATGCAGCTTGATAGCTTGTTTGGAACAGTTTTAGACGTACCCAAGTTTGATTCAGCAGGTGTGTTTGCCAAAGAGCTAATATCATTAACAACAGTTGCCAGGTTTCAGCCTAATGTCCAGCCCAACAACTACACAAAATATGTTGGATGATGTGCATCTTCTTTTCTTTTCTTTCTTTTCTTTTTTTCTTCAGTGAAAAAAATGTCACTGATCCATTTCTGATATACGAAATTGGCCACTCCAGAATGTTCCCTTTTCCTTACGTGTTTCTAATGTATAGTACAGAACTATTTTTAAAAATTGCAAAGAATGGGAGACGTTCTTCGCGATTTCTTAAAAATAGTTCTGTACTATACAGTACATTAGAAACAYGCTGTATGCACTTACTCTTTGCTTTGTAACGGTTGTCCATGTTAATTTATTAGCTATAATTTGATTATTTGCTTTAAAACCTCATTGTGCACTTCATTATGTACACCTTGCTAGTATTGGGCTGTTTTCAGAACAGCCTTAATTCTTCATGGCACAGATTCAACAATGTGCTGGAAACATTCCTTAGAGACTTTGGTCAATATTGACATAATAGCATCACGCAGCTGCTGCAGATTTGTCAACTGCACATCCATAATGAGAATATCCTGTTCCACCACATCCCAAAAGTGCTCTATTGGATTGAGATCTGGTGACTGTGAAAGCCATGGGAGTACAGTGAACTTCTTGTCATTTGAGATGATTATWGCTTTGTAACATAGTATACTATCCTGTGGCCAGAATGGGATGTCTATGGTCAGCAACAATACTCACTGAGATTGTAGTATTTAAAAATAATGCTCGGTTAGTACTAACGAGCCCAAAATGTGGCAAGATAATATACCCAACACCATTACACCATTACACCACCGGCAGCTTGAACCGTTGATAGAAGACATGATGGATCTGTGCTTTTATGTTGTTTTATGCAAAATTCTGACCTTACTATCCAAATGTCACAGCAGAAATCGAGACAATTCAGACCAGGCAAGATTTTTCCTATCTTCTATTGTCTAATTTTGCTAAGCTCACATGAAGTGTAGTCTCAAATTGTTTCCTGTTCTTAGCTGACTGGAGTGGCATCCAATGTGGTCTTCTGCTCCTGTAGCCCATCTGCTTTCAGAGATGTTCTTCAGCATACCTCGGTTGTAATTATATGGTATTTGAGTTATTGTTCCCTTTCTATCAGGTCGAACCACTCTGGCCATTCTCCTTTGACCTCTGCCAACAACAAGGCATTTTTGCCCGGAGAACTGCCACTTACTGGATACTTTCCCCTTTTTCAAACCATTCTCTGTAAACGCTAAAGATAGTTGTGTGTGTAGATCAGCAGTTTCAGAAATACTCAGACCAGCCCATTTGGAACAAACAATCTTGCCACAATCAAAGTTACTTTTCTTTCCCATTTGGGTGCTCAGTTTGAACTGCACCAGATCATTTTGGCTACATCATGACTACATGACCCAATGTACTGATTTGCTGCTATATGATTGGCTAATTACTGGAGAAATTTGCAGGAACAGGCAGTTGTTCAGGTGTTCCTAATGAAGTGGCCGGTGAGGGTATGTTTATTAGTAACATTTTTGTCCATTAAATTCTTTACACTCACTCACTCACACATCGTCTTTACTGCTTTATCCTGTATCCAGGGACACAGGGGGTCTGGAGCCTATCTCCGATTTAGGGCACAAGGCGGGGTACACACTGGACAGGGTGCCAATCCATCGCAGAGCACATACACACACTAACACACTCATTCACACACTATGAGCAATTTGGGAACGACAATTAGCCTAATCTGCATATCTTTGAACTGCAAACTCCATGTACACAGAGACGGGAATCGAACCTGGACCCAGGAGGTGCAAGGCAGCCTGCTAACCACTAAGCCACCATGCCGCTTGAATTCTTGACGATTCTTCATTCATTTTTTAATAAGTACATTTAAATCACAGTCACAGTTCATTGAAAGTTGTATTTTCCAACTCAATTACTCAGTTACTAGTTTAGTGTTAAATGTGGATCAATAATTTAACAGTTTATTCACTTTCTTTAGATGGAAAAAAAAAAACAACAGCCTTAATCTATCAAAACATTTTAAATACCTAAGAAAAAATCATTTTAATTTTTCCTATCCCGATAAACGATATGAGGCAGGTTTCAGTGATTTCATTCTACAGTTCCATCAGGCACTTAATTCAAATCAATAACTGTCTCGCTAGAGATTTTTCATGTAATGAAATATGAGATATTCCAGGACATTTGACACCTGGGAAGCAATGATGCTTTATAGGTCATGCAAAGTTTATATAGTATGCCTTTATTATGTGTTGTATTGGTCTCAGACTAACACCGCTTTCCCCTGTCTTAGGTGTGAGACGTAGGAGACAAAGCAGAATCGGTACAGAGAAAGAGTAAAAGCTATACAATATGGCAGCTGAGGAAAAGCCTGGTGTTAAGAGCAGTACCTCCATCGTGCCATGCTTCCTGTTCGTGGAGGTGAGTCAACAACTACAGTATGAACCTGGAGATCATTGTTTACACGTCTGTTTGTTGTGAAACAAAATACGGCATCATATACACTTAAAAGGAACTGCTTGTTCGGCGCTGATTTCTTAGAATCATTAAAGTAGTATGAATTGATCATAGTTTAATGGGACAAGAGGATTAACTAATTGCCTTTCTAGACTCAAATAAATCATTTTCCTCCATTGCATTGCATTGCATCTGAAGTCTTATTCAATTATTTTTTTGATTATTAATGATCAGACTGCATGCCTCCTCATGCCCTTTGTCTCTTTTAATAGCTTTGTGTAAGAATTCCCAAGTGTTTCTTATATAAACCAAAATTTCATTACATTTCATAAACTATCTGAAATTTTGAACAGAAAAGAAATAAAGCAATACGTATCAATTCAGTGGTTAATATTCTGAAAATGTGATCCGAAAGCAGTGAAGGTAAATCTGAGGATGATCGGAAAATCAATAATTAAATTCAAATTTTATTTTATTCCCATATTGCTTATAGTTATCCCTAAATCCTATACAGTTCGTTTGTGGCTACTGTGATAACCTAGAGCTACGAAGTACTGTGCAGAGAACAATTAATGGTGCTACTCTATAATTACCCAGTAAACACAAAGTGTTCATTTACCACAGGTTGTTTTTCAGCCTGATTGAATGTTCCTAGATTTACCCTATTTACTCACTAGAGCTATTCATGCGCCGTAATTACCAGTTATTTGTGTACAGCAGTGTGTCCTGTCTTGATTTTAAAAATGAACCATTTATGCATTCCCAGAAGTACAGAAGGTGGGCGGGGCAGTAAGTATGTAGCGTGACTGTGTGAAGAGAGCTCCAGTATGCTGGTGTGTCATATCTCCTCTGCCTCCTCGTTCATTCCATGTTTGGTGGATCAAGTTGGAGCGCAGTTGTTAAACTACAGTATTAATGACTTTAGTTGCGATCAAATGTATTGTATGCTCAAATCAATATCAATCAATAGATATAATAGCAATTGGTAATCTGATTTGCAGAAATGGGTTCAGATTATTGAGATGTAAATTGTACTAATGTCTAATAATCTGAATGATGGTAAATACATTTCCAAACTTTTCAAGAATCAAGCATGTTCATTAGGCAGACAACATTATTTATGGTGATGTAGTAGAGGCAGGATTTAAGCATAGGCTTTAAGACTTGCAAGTGGCTCTGTAACATTGAACTACTGTACATTGCAGGGCCAAAAAGGTCACACCATCGCTTTGATTATGGCACGCAATGTGCTGTCTACTTCGTCTATGAAAAAATTCACATGCTCTCATAACCATTTTTCACAATTTGAGTGCTGGAATATGCCCGTGACATTAAAGAAGATAAAATGCATAGATGTGATAATCTGGTCATTCAGTATATTTTATGGCACATAACATTGCTGAGCTAAACACTGCTTTCAGAGGCACATTGCTCCAGAACATTGCTCCAAGTCCAATCTTTATGCTCCCTAGTAAACTGGTGCCTTTCTCCTCACTTAAGTCATCTTCTTTGGCCACAAAGGAGTTTAATCCGAATCCTGTGAGTTACTATTAAACAGCATTTTAGTGAGCTTTGATGTTCTTGTTAGGTTTCTGGCGACTTCCTGACAAGGGGTCGCCACAGCAGACCACCTGATCCGCACATGACATGGCACAGTTTTCTTAAATCGGTACACACACATACACACACTCACACACTCATTCACACACTACGGGAAATTTGGGAATGCCAGTTAACCTAACCTATGTGTCTTTGGACTGTGGGAGGAAACCGGAGTATCCGGAGGAAACCCACCAAGCACGGGGAGAACATGCAAACTCCATGCACACAGAGACAGGAATCGAGCCTGGCCGGGAATCGAACCCGGACCCTGGAGGTGCAAGGCGACAGTGCTAACAACTACACCACCGTGCCACCTTATACTGTATTTATGAGTTTGTCACTAATTTAAGTATTTGTTAATTTTCGGCCTTTTGTGCCATTATTTGATGTTAATACATACATAAATTTAATTACTCAATGTANATCTTTATGCTCCCTAGTAAACTGGTGCCTTTCTCCTCACTTAAGTCATCTTCTTTGGCCACAAAGGAGTTTAATCCGAATCCTGTGAGTTACTATTAAACAGCATTTTAGTGAGCTCTGATGTTCTTGTTAGGTTTCTGGCGACTTCCTGACAAGGGGTCGCCACAGCAGACCACCTGATCTGCACATAACATGGCACACTCACACACTCATTCACACACTACGGGAAATTTGGGAATGCCAGTTAACCTAACCTACGTGTCTTTGGACTGTGGGAGGAAACCGGAGTACCCAGGAGAAACCCACCAGGCACGGGGAGAACATGCAAATTCCATGCACACAGAGACAGGAATCGAGCCTGGCCGGGAATCGAACCCGGACCCTGGAGGTGCAAGGCGACAGTGCTAACAACTACACCACCGTGCCGCCTTATACTGTACTTATAGTCAGTAATTTATGAGTTTGTCACTAATTTAAGTATTTGTTAATTTTCGGCCTTTTGTGCCATTATTTGATGTTAATACATACATAAATTTAATTACTCAATGTAATAGTTACATATCACAGTTTAAATTGCAACGGTAATATGTGTCATATTTTTGACCAAATCGTGCAGCCCTAATATTTACARATATCACAATAATGAGCCTAATACTACAKTATCAGTACATACTTAACCTAATGTGTTTGTCATGTACTGTAGTGTCATKTTTTGACTAGACAGTACATGGATGAGAGACAAGAAACAGCTGGTCAACATGGAGCAAATTTAATTTAACAGAGATCAGAAATGTGAGATCAGAAAACAGAAATGTGTTATTTGTAACTTAATAATAGCAACAGGTAATAACCAGTGTTGTAATCCAGACTGTGTTGATTTCAACATCTAAACTAGAATACCAACTAAATATCAGACTATAAAATCATAAAGACTTTTATTTAGTTCCTGTGGTGAGGAGAGTGATGTATCCAAACCTATCCAGATGTTAGATCCAGGCTGTTTGGGTCTAATTTTGATGGAGTGGATTTAATTATATTAAATGACAATTACATTATGCAAATTACATTATGCCTGAATATTTTTACTCAGTGAGATGCTGGCTGGTCGTTGACAACATCTTAATCACACCATTCCCCCATCAATGTCAACACCGTTTAGTGATGACACCTAAAAAACTTCTGAAATGTTTTCATGCCTACTGAAAATGTCATGACATGTATAAAGTTTTATGCAATCAGCTAGGGAATTATTATCCTGAAATATTTGAGATTTAAATGATTTTTGCTTAGTACAATATAAATGAGGATGTGACTTACACGAATGCTTTATGTATATACCTTCTTTAGGTTCTGTACCTACATGTATAGTGACTATAGTTGGTCTGGCTTTTAGATAAAGTCCTTTCACGGGCCATCTGGCGGATATTCAGTGAAGCATAACACATTAATTTAGATTCTTAAATGGTGCTTGTGGGATTCTGCGGCACTGCGCGAGATGAATTGCGKCCTTTCGCAGGGAAAAGCGCGCATTCTTAATGGACACATCAGTATGTGCTGAATGAACAGCCCACAATCTTTTCTGGAGGTTTTCCACCTGATTTGGGATCTGGATTTGTGACTCATTCAGCTACAGTACAGTAGTATTAGTGAGGGCACATACTGCTGTTGGTTGAGAAGGGCTGGTGTGTGGTCCATGTTCCAGCTTATCCCTAAGAGTGTTCAGTGGATTTGAGGTCATGGATTTGTGCAAGCTACTTAAGTTGTGTCAATCTGCCTTCACCAAGGCATCTCTGGACCTACTGTTTTGCACAGATTCACAGTTATGCTGGAACATGTCTGGGGTTCTTTGGTTCCAGTGAATTTTAATGCTTCATCATAAAAAGACATTCTAGACCAGGGATCGGCAGCCTTAAACACTGGATTTCCCACAGAAAAGAAAACACCGG
>QMIH01000429.1:303594-322160 GCA_003987875.1 Clarias batrachus | reverse complement strand
TCTGTGTCAATCAGCAACAGAAATTCAAAAAACAGATGAAATTCAAAATGACTGAATGAATCAACATTGGCCCAGGAAACATTCTCTTCTCATTCACATCCAGCTGCAGCCAAATGACTCATTTTGTGTGACCGTGGAATACCAGCAGCAGGACTGGCAGCATTTTCTTTACAATTTATTAAAAGATGCCATCAAATGATGTTGACAATGTTGGCCTGAAACCATTTGTTGGGAATCTGTTATAGCATGGAAATTGTATTCCTGGCAACTCCAAAGCATTTGCTTGTGTTTTATTTATTTTACAGCATTTGGSGGATGCCCTTATCCAGAGCAACTTGTCATTGTACATTTGAAGGTTAAGGGGCCAACAGTGGGACCTTGGTGGTGGGGCTTAAGCCTGGGACCTTCTGTGCCAGCAGTGCCTTAACCACTGAGCAACTAGTGGTTCCGATGGCCCTCTGTCTGCTAACATTGTCAAATGGGCATGATAGTGTGTAGATAAAATGCACAATTAGAATGTTTTCCTTACCTTTGACACTTTCGGAGATGTGAGTTCGAAAGTAATGCTCTACTTCGCATGATGGTAATTTTCCCTCACTCATATTCTTAATATAACAAGGGAAACAAAATTTGAAATCAGGTTTTTTTTTTTACGGTACAAATTTTTGTAGAATTATATTATATTGGAAAGTTTCTTCTGTCCATGAGTATAGATAACAAGTAAATGTGATGAAACCATTGACAGGGAAATTATATACAGAATGAAATCTATAAGAATATTCTATTTATTTTGCATATTTTGTATTCCCATGAAACTATTTTCAATGGATTTTCACATTTTTGAGCTTAGTATAGCAAGCTACAATTCACTTGCCATAACCATAGCTTTCTGATATTCATAGTTATAATCATGGTCATTTTAAGTTACCCTGTCCATGTACCATTTGCAAGTCATGGAATAGGATTCAAAATCACTTTAAAAGGCTTAAACAATAAGAGCTATTTAACCATGCCCGTCTAGAATGTAAGACACTCAGACCCCCCCCCACACTTTTATCGTTACATTTTAACATAATTTCATTGAAACGTGAGTTTTAGCTAAATGTAAGCCCAGTTATCCAGGACATCTTATGGCATTTGTCTGTTAAGGTGATGTGTCACATAGGCATTAAAATTTCATGTAGCCCTCTCATGTGGATGTTTGGTGCCCACAAAGAACAGCTAAATATACCTCAAACACATGCTCTCACTCTCTCCACACACATGCACACACAAACCAATATCTCTACTGCTGTTACTATGGAGACTGATTGGCTGTACTATTCATCGTTCACCGTCCGTCTATCTGCACACCTTTGTCTATCGTTTTCATTCTTCTCACTCTTTCTTTATTCGCCATATATATTTTGTGTGCTTGGTTTTCTACTTCTAAAAATGCCCTATTCTGTTTGTTCATTGTCTTATATTGATAATCTTACATTCAATTCTTGAGTGTTAAAACTGAGTATTTTAATCCAGTGCATTTGCAGGAAATCTACTTTGTGATATTTAAACTGATTTCATGGAGATGTTTGCATTTCTCAAAAACTTTTTTTTTCATAATTCACAAATTATTGTAAATAATAAGGGAGAGATCATTTTCAAAATCTCTCCCTTATTATTTACAATAATTCTAGAAAACACAATTCTGAGATGCCAGTAGGGGGCACTGTTGGAATACAATGTGTTTTCTTACTTGGTGCAATACTTCTTGTATCCACAGTAGCGTGTTAGCCGTTTCTTGGTTGCGGGGAAATAAATCAATAAAAACTGAGAATTTAATGTAAAACAAACAAAAAAAATTCTAATTTATCATGACTTCTGATAAACACATCTCTGAAAGTGAGAGAAACACTCGCATACACACACACACACACACACACTAGCTTATTAGCACCATACTGTGGGATCACACCTAGCACTGTGTGTATCTGGCTACCATCCTTGTCTTTAAAAATACATCTAAACTGCATCCAAGAGAACACATGTTCACTCACACCTCACAGAGAACAATTCTTTCAAGGGAAAAACGCACAAAATCACCCTGCACTGTAATCAGCCGGGCAATCCTAAATAAAGAAGAAGAAAAAAATGAACACAGCCTGCATCTGAACAGACTGTATACATACTCTTACAGCGTATGAATCAGCCAAGATCATGAAGGAGGATGAAATCTGTTTCCATCATCTTCTTTAAACTCAGACATACACATTGAAACCTACATACACGCACAAAGCTTCCAAACAAATTCACTACACTCCAATACGAGCAAAATGGGATGCCAGCATCCCACTCTCTTTCCTTCCTTCCCTCTTTGTAGCTACTGGTCTCCAATTCTGTGCTTTTCACTGATTCTACTAGAGCTGCGTTCCTCCTCCGCCTCCCCCATGCTCTCTCTTTCTTCCTCCCACAGAAGTGTCCTGTCCACCACACAGCCGAACACAGCACTGCGAGGCCCAGCATCCCACTTCCTGAAATCTATTTCAAGTTTTCAAAATCTTTTTATCCAGAAGGAATTTTTTACTGAGGATGCTKGGGGAAAATATTTTTATTTTTTCAAATTTTTTACTTCAGAAATCTGMCTTTTAATAAAAGTTAGATTTTAGAAGTGATAATTACGTGTGATGTAATTAATAAGCCTAATAAGTCTAAGGCAGCACTGTGGCCTCACACCTGTGAGTCTGGGTTTGATTTCCTTTTCTTGCATATTCTCCCTGTGCCTGGTGGGTTTCCTCTGGGTTCTTTGGATTCCAACCACAGTTCAAAGACATAGCGATTAGGCTAATTGGCGTTTTCCAATTGCCAGCACTCTGTGAACGTGAGTGTGAATGTTGACCAGAGGTCCAACCAAGGTTATAAAGATGGGAATAAATACAATGGTCAMCACTGGCCTCCACGGCCCCTGGTTGGACTACAGAGGTATCTAGATGGATGGTTGAAATAAGTCTAAGCCATTCTGTACAACCATTTTAACATGGAAATAACGTCCTTAATCCATATTGTAGATTATTACAGTAAGGTCTAAAATGACAGAATAATCATCAAACTAGTCAGCTGCTACAGTAACAAAACATTTTCCTGTCAGATTGTCAAAAACTGTAGATACTGTGTAGGGTGGTTGCCTCTCAATTGCATCACACAGGGTTGAAAACAGATCCCCTGCTAACACTTTAATATCATGCTCTAGACTGAATCCTTTACACAGCCAAGCTAACACAATTTTGGCACCTGCTAGTAAATACCAAATGCTCCGAACTGAGCACCAATTGCTCTAGCATCATGCTTGCCAAAACGAGAGTGAGTGTTTATTATTATTTTATTCATTATTATCGTATTTTTCCCCGAATTCACAAATAATTGCCTAAATATTATAAGCTTGTTCTGGTATTTTGGAACATAATGAACCAACATTAATTTCTATGTAGGGTGTAAGTAAGCATCCCTTGTTACACACACTCARTAGTGTCCTTGATAGAGGTGAGAGAAGGGTTTGGGATTCTGCCTTATGTTAGAGTCAAGTAAGTTTTGTAATTCACTTCAGCCGTGAAAAGAAAAACATGGACAATTCAGAAGCAATTTGTAACAACAAGGAGCGTTGTTAAAGTGTTGATTAATATAACAACATTATTGAATGTGCTTTCCTGCTGAAAATGCTTCTGTGACTGTTTTTTTAGAATGTGGGTTTCGGTAGGCAGCTGCTCTCCCCTCTTTTAGTACTGCAGACCGTACTGACCTAATTTCATCCATCCTGGCAACCGAGAGTGTAATTAACAACTGTTAAAAAAAATGCCAGCACTCATGGAATGCCCAATGAGATTACTTGGGACTCAGAACTAACTATTGTACTGATACATACTGTAAATACTGTATAATTTTGAAGGTCTACAGGATGCTCAGAATTTACAGTAGCTTTAATTAATTATTTTTAATCAGTCACAGGTATTTAAATGATTCCAGACCCAATAGTTGGTTAGGTGTGTCAAGACCCCAAGTAACACCAAGAACACCAAATATCCCCCAAGTTGGGGTCTTAGGGTGAGATCTTTTTAACTGCTGATCTCTCACCATCAAGGTTCTCTGTTCTTTTGTAATCATCTTGAAAATTAGGTGATGTGGTTTGAGATGAATTCTGTTGCACTCATAAATTACCAGAAGGAACAGCAGTTGGCCAAGTTCTGWAGGGTGTGATTAGAGTGTCATGGTGCTGGTGCACCATGATGGTGTTGGTAGCCCCGACTGACAAGATCATCTGTCAAGAAATCTTGATATGCAGTTACAGATTTGTTAAGGCCTACTATATCAGTTTTTCTGGAATGATTGTGTTCAGTATTAAAGTTAGAGAACAGCCTTCTCAGCCTTTTTGGTCCAAATGGGTCAGAAACATTTCAAGGATACTGAATATGATAATAAGTGGCCGAATCAAAATTCTAAACTTCTGCTCAGGATTTGAGAGTGAGATAAAGACCAAAGATGAATAGACTGTCTGTAAAAAATACATTTACTTGTAGAAGTCATACTTTATTTACTGTATCTACAAGGAAATTCTGCCAGTGTTGTATCTAATAAATGCACTTTAGGAAAGATTTTAAAAAAAGGAATGGCTATAATAATGGTTTTAAAAATTTACATACTTAAAATTTCAGCTTATTGTTCACTTTTCCTTAATCATAAACATGGTGTCTAGCAGGTTCTACAGTTATATTAAGAGGCAACACCAATAGCAGAAGGTAATTAGGTACGGAATACAGATCTGGGGTTCTTTGGTAAGTACATTTGTGAATTGACTGTCAGGGACAGTTTTAACAGGAACCACTGGTACTAGCCATGCGGATCAAATCATACAGATTTGTGTTTACTAACAGCCATGAGCCATGTTCAAGTTCAGTGATCTAGGTCCAAAGGTTATGTCAATATGTCCATAAAAGTCAATATGTACATGTGACCCATAATCAAATAGTTTATTTCACCTGATTTTCTACTTCGCCCCAAAGATTATAGCAATAATGTCCAAGTTTTCTAGATTAATTTACCATCATTATCTGTTCAATGTACATACATACACAAGCCACAAGCTCATATACCCATTCACATACTATGGGCAATTTGGGAACGCCAGTTAGCCTAATCTGCATGTCTTTGGAATCGAACCTGGAAGTGCAAGGCGACAGTGCTAACCGCTAAGCCTTCAATGCACAAACACACCAATAAGTAAAATAACTTAATTTGATGAATTTCTTAATACTTTTCTTACTGGTGTTATAAGGTCACATGGACATTGAATAATAGGTGTTGATTTTAGAAATGATTCATTGTTTTTTGCACAGGAACATAAGTAAAATAAAATAAAAGTACAATCTCAATAATGTAAAGCATGGGAAATTATTTAAGGTAAAAAAATTTTGCTTTGTATAAAAGATTTATGTGATTAAATTGTACAACCATATAACCATGTGTGTGTCCATCATGCAGAAAAATAACTGTGGCAGCTCCATGAAATATTCAACAAAGCTAAAGCACAATACATTTGAGAGTAAAGAGGACCAGCACTACTGGGACAGAAAGCATGTATGGACAAAGAAAACATAAAAGAGATGGAACATTTGGTAACACAGGAGTTAAGGTGTCTTGCTGAAAAAAGTGCTACTGTATTTTCACAGCTAAATGGACAACAAATTATAAGTGAATATGTATTAATGGATTTTATGTGTTATTATGTAACACGAACTTGCATTTTAGTGTTTTTGGCTTATTCTTATTTTTTCTAGATGAGCTAACCAGTGTTTTAACTACCAATCAAAAAAAAATCATAGAACCCTAAAGACATGATAACTGTTGTATAATATTCTATTACAGCAAATGACTGCAGTTTTCCTTTTGATGCAGCAAGCAGACATTTTCTTCATGATTCTTCTGTTTCAAGTATCCCCTACTTTCACATAAACTATAGCAATAAGCAATGAAGGTAAAAAAAAGAACACCAATTCAGCATTTTTTGCGTACTTCCATAATTTCTGTAATATCACATTGTGATTATTCAACACCAGGCAATGTTTCTGGTGCTGAATGATTTTAATGTAGAGTTCAAACTTAGATTACACCAGGAGGTATTTGTGCTCGCATTTAGCAAAGATCCCAAAGTGTCTTGGTCCACAATATGCAGTTCATACACAGGCTGTATGTCATGTTTGCCATGTGAAGCCATGAAAGGAAAATGTGACATGGAGCGGTGGATTGATAAGGCTACACTATATATATAGGGGTTTTACAATGAAACTGAAACACTGGCCAGCCTGGTAGCCTGGTGGCCAACCTTCATTGATTGCACATTCCACCTGGAAGAGCAGAGTGTGAAGGTTTAATTAGCAGGGTAATAGCACCGTTTTGCTATTACATTTCTATTACAGTTTTGCACACAACATTATGGGTGACACATCAAAATCATAAAGAGGGCAAATTGTTGGTGCGTGACTCGCTGGCACATCTGTGACCAAGACAGCAAGTCTTTGTGATATATCAAGAGAAAGCTGTCTGAAAGGGATGTCCGCGTGCTAACCCGGATTGTATTCAAAAAACATAAAACCACAGCTGCCCAACTCACTGCAGAATTAAATGTGCACCTCAACTCTCCTGTTTCCACCAAAACTGTTCGTCGGGAGTTACACAGGGTCAATATACAATACATGATCTGGGTGCTATAGCCAAACCTTTGGTCACTCGTGCCAATGCCAAACATGATGAGTCCACCTTCACTGTCTTTCCAACATCCGGGGGAGTTATGGTGTGGAGAAGCCCCAAAGAAGCGTACCACCCAGACTGTAATGAAGCCCATAATGAAGCATGGGGGTGGATCAGTGATGGTTTGGACTGCAATATCATGACATTCCCTAGGCCCAATACTTGTGCTAGATGGGCGCATCACTGCCAAGGACTACCAAACATTGTATTCTGAAGCAGGTGCCATATATCAGAATGATAATGCACCAATATACACACAGCAAGACTGGTGACAGTTGAACATCTCCCATGGCCTGCACAGTCACCAGATCTAAATATTATTGAGCCACTGGGTTGTTGGGTTGGGTTGTTGGGTTGTTTTGGAGGAGCGAGTCAGGAAACATTTTCCTCCACCAGCATTACATAGAGACCTGGCCACCTATTCTGCAAGAAGAATGGCTCAAAATCCCTCTGGCCACTGTGTAGGACTTGTGTCTGTCATTCCCAAGATGAATTGATGCTGTATTGGCCGCAAAACAAGGCCCTACACCATACTAATGAATTATTGTGGTCTAAAACCAGGCGTTTGTTTTTAGTAGTACATTACTATGTTGTTGTAAGTCTTTTTCGCTGCTTTCATCAAGGGGTCGCCACAGAAGAACATCCAATCTATGCACAATTTGGCACAGGTTTTACACCGGATGCCCTTCCTGACATCCATGATTTTTTTTTTCAAACATTCAAGCATGGTCAAAATATTGCTTGATGTCTAGCATTTCACCTGCAATGTGATGTATTAAAATTTCTGGTGAAAGCCATTTTGTTTTTTTTATGAACAACAGATACTGTACCACCCTTCAGTCTTTTATTACTATTATTTTTATTCATATTTTGTATACAGGGTTCAGTCTTTTACATCATGATGGACTGAGTCCATAGGAACTGGCCCAGCTGACCTCAGGGGCAGTATGTAAAGCCTGTCATGAACCAGAAATATTATATACAGTAAGAAGTTGAACACCACATCATTACTCAAGACATCTAGCAAAAAGGAGGTTCTTCAAAGCCTGACCTTAAACAAAGCTATATAATTATATGTATTGCAATCCACTCTTCATAAAAAATAAGAAATAAGGTTTGCAGTCAATTATCTTTTATGGCAGTGATATGGATTAATTATATAAAAAGAATCTAAGAAAATTTCGTCTCTAATTAGACAATAGGAAAATGGATAATGAAAATATGATTCATTTGATATTTTCTTTGAAAAGATCATTAGATTCTTCATATGCACTAGCTAGGAAAATACAACCCACAAGCATCTGATGTGACCAAAATGAACAACAAAAACCTCTCCAGATTGATTTATGAGAAAAAAAAGATGCAGAAAATAGACAGTGTGCCATATGGAATCACTGCCCTGTCCTTCTGAATAAGCACAGACCCACATCGTGATTCTGGCCCCATGGGATACAGGACCATTTGGGCTTGCATGTCTTCCAAATTTATGCAGTATGCTTGAGTGCCTCCTCCATAACTCAAGTCTGTCCATGCAGCACCTGATTCAGTATCTGAACAATGTAGATATTGTTCATGTGGAACCAGGAAATGGGATACAAATTGATTATGCTCTTGTGTCCTTAAATCCATTTTAGAATAATGACTAGAAATAGCCTTACGGATGTGTGTTTTGCTTTAGTTTTTTTATGGAAAATTGTCAAATAGCCGACACAGTGGTGTAACGGTTAGCACTGTCGCCTTGCACCTCCAGGGTCCGGGTTCGATCCCCGGGCAGTTCGATTCCTGTCTGTATGCATGAGTTTGCATGTCTTCCCCGCACTTGGTGGGTTTCCTCCTGGTACTCCGGTTTCCTCTCACAGTCCAAAGACCTGCAGTTTTGGTAATTGTTGTTCCCAAATTGCCGGGAGCGTGTGTATGTGCAATAGATTGGCACCTTGTCCAGGGTATACCCCGCCTCGTGCCCTGTCTCCTGGGTGTATGGAGCAGGATATTATCTGTGAATCCTTTGGGTGCTGTGGCTTGTGCAGTGGGGCCTTTGTGGTTCAGACTCAAATGTCTGATGCACGCAATAGGATTGGGATCTTGGGAGTTTGGAGGCCAGGTCTGTTGCTTTAGGCTGTTTGCCTGTTGAGCAGCGTGTGTTCGGTGGGCTCTTGTGCTCTGGGTTCTGGTGCCTTTCTTTTGTGGCATAATAGAATTTTTCCAGCTATTTGAGTTTAAAAGTCATGTTTATACCGTCCAAGGTTGAAAGAAACAGAACTGTCCTATGTAGTGTTCGTCTGAGTCATCGTGTCTTGGTTTCGCATCTCTCGGCATCTCTGCAGTAGGCTGTGCCTTCAAGCTCAGCATATGCTTTGATCCCGCTTATGATTCATGCCGAGATTAGGAAAGAATAAATGTTTTTAATTAGAAGAATAAATATGGGCATTTTGGGCTGCCTTATTACCCAGCTATACCATAGTATATTAGTTTAGCAATGTATTTGACTGACGGGTTCAGATAAGGTTCAACTGCAACATTATTAAAAAATAACAGCTCTGCAGTATAAAAAAAAACATTTGAGGTAGAGTAGAAAAGTTTGCCTTTTTAATGTTTAAAGTACCCACAAAAATGAACATTCTAGAAACATCACGCGTTAACTTAAAAATGTGTTTTTTACAATTTTTTAAAAATATCATAGAAATGCTGCCGTCATAATATTTCAAAAATGGTCTGATGAACTAAAATTGCTAGCTGACGCTAAATTAAATAATATTTGTCTAGTGTATGTAAAGATAGAACAGTGTTTTAAAAAAAAAATTGATCATTTTTGTGTGTCCCATTTTTTGCTGGACATCATAGTTCCCCCGTCACCCACAGCTCCATTGGTTACACAGCAACATGCCAATAAACAGTCATGCATCACCAGGGATGGATGTGGAAGACATTTCAGGAAAATTGATTGTCACAGTCTGTTTCTGCGAGTGCATGTGTGAACGTAAGCTCCTCAGGGTTTCCCTCCTCTGCAACACGCACATACAGTAGAGTATACACACATTCAGAGAAACACAGGGCTATAAATGGCCTTTACATGACAGATCTTGCTTCACATCTTTCCGGCAGTCGGAACTCTGTAAGTGTGTCGTTCTAATCAGAAGCTGAGTGGAGGGAAAGCAGCATCAATTTAAAATGTGTTAATGATCACGTTCGCACATGGCTTCTACTCACACTGCACTTTACACACAGCCAGAATTACACACACATACACACACACACACACACATCCACAGGGTTCACACTGTCAGAATATTGTGTGCCAGCTCACATGCATTCCCTCCATCACACCCTCCCTCCCTCAATCCCTCCTCTTTTTGGCTCAACCTCCTTCTCTCTCTCTCTCTCTCTCTCTCTCTTCCCTGGCAGATATTTCCACCTTGTCTGTTTCTCATCACACGCTTTTCTCCATTCTCTCATATTTTTTTTAGAGAGATACTAAATTCATTTCTCCTCTGTAATACCTTCTCTATCATTCCTCTCTTTCTCTCTCTCTCTCTCTCTCTCCTTTTCATATGCATCTCACTCTCTCCCTCCTATGCCGTTTTGTGAGGTTGTAAGAGTGCAGAGTTGGAGTATTCCTCCTCCTTCTCGGTTCTAAGGACCATGTTCTATTTCCAGCTGGTGATCATGGCAGGAACGGTTCTCCTGGCGTACTACTTCGAGTACACGGACACCTTCCCCGTGCACATCCAAGGTTTCTTCTGCTACGACAAGACATTTTCCAAGCCTTACCCAGGTCCAGAGGAGAACAGCAAAGTGCCGCCTGTCCTCGTGTACTCGCTGGTCACCGCCATCCCTACCATAACGGTGAGTGCTGCATTCCTGTTTCTTTCTCTCTTTCTCTCACTAATGTGCACTGTGAGAATGTGAATGTGTGTGAGAGAATGGATTTGTGCATGAGTGCAAGTTGTTGAGCACAGATAAGAGTGTGTGCGTGGGAGGGATGCTTCAGGGAGGGAGGGTAAGTTCTCACTCTATGCTAGATTTATCATTTACACATGCACTGGGACGATGGAAATGGATGAATCTGATGTAGGCATTTAAGCTAAATGTATGAATTCTATGCCTAATTGGTGGTTTTGCCAGTGCTCTTTGGGTTGTATAATAAACGAAAGGCAACAGATTGCAGAACCACATGGATTTACCCCCTGCCTCTGCAGAGAATGTTACTTGAATATGTGTGATATAAATTGCCAGAGTGAATAGCTAAAATATGCTTAGGACACTTACGTTGTGGGGTTTTACAATGAAACAGAGTACAGACTTGGCCGGGTCAGATTTGATATAGCACCTMCTGTATGAAAAAAACAGCCAGAATTACACAATAGCACCTGTCCAGATGCAGATGCAGAGTTGATCAAAGTCACAGTGCACAAACCCCGCCTGACTCATTCTCAAGTATTCAGACAGTCTAAACCTGACTCATACTGAATTGAAGACAGAACACCAGAACGACATGGCCCAGACTTGGTAAGTATGCGCCCATCAAACACAAACTACAACTGCAACTTGACAACCTAAGGGCACTTAAGGAACTTTTGACAAAAACATTTTTTTTTTTTTTTTAACAAACTGCTCTCAGTTCTATTCAATCCTAATGCTCCGGTATCCCATGGGTCAGTGAGCTCCACTGTTGCTCCATTTCACTCCAGAGCTCCGGTTCCACCTGAGGGCTCTGACAGCTCAATTCCAAATGTACCTGTACTGTAACTTCACTAAATAATTTCATCTATATGCTTTCATGCTTTGAAAGCTGAGATCTTTGGCCCTGTCCTAAATGGCACCTAAATGGCGCCTGTGCCCTTATGTACTTATTACTCACTTAAACACTTAACATATGAAAATATGAAAAATATTGGCAGCATTGTTGCACAGCATGGTTCACCAGGTTCTATTGTGAGCTCCAGCTGTATTGTGCCGTGTTTCACTGTGTCCATTAGGGTCTCTTCCATTTTTACCAAAAATACAGTATGTGATATGTGATTACCTACATATCCTAAATTATCCAAGATGGGAATGAGTGTGTAGTGTGTGTTGCCCAGAGATGGACTGTTGCTCATAAACAGGGTGATTCTCTTAAAAGAGGCCTGAATATTCTGTAATAAATATACTGTATAATAAATATGCTACCATACATACCTTGATGTACAGTATGTGTAATCGATTGCATTACGTTCAATGCTGACATTCACAGAATAATCAAAATATTTTCGGGTGCCCTCCTCCATAAGATTGGATCAATGATCCTGTCATTTCCGGTTTTCATACGATCATTCTGATCATATTTCGTCCTAAATCCTGTCTGACACCTCTTAAACGAATCGGTGAGCCAATAGGTTTGCATTATGAAGATGCGCTGCTCAATACTGTATTCCAACATCCTGATGAGAAGTCTGAGTGAAGGGTTTAGGGTATTAAACGGTGCGATGGCTGTCTGTTACCTACAGTACCTTGTCATTCCATCTCAGGGGCTTCCTGGTGTTCTTAAAGCTCCACATACTGTGAAGCACATTGAATATTGTTTCTTTCAGATTGCTTCGTCCTAGCGAGAGTTATTGCAGAATATCTCAGGGCCGTTTTTTTTTTTTTTTTGTAAATCACCTTGTACTGTATATACTGTATATATTTTTTCTTCCTCCTCTTCTTTTTTTTTTTAAATCACAGCTAAGAGGCATTTTAAAGTCTAATTGTATTTGTTGCTTCTGCCATGCTATTTTCTACTTTCATCCCCATCCAATGTGACTGATGAACTATATTTAACAGGATTTTGGGTAATTAAAAGCAGCCAAGCTGTTTCCAGGCATGGTGATTTGCATTTAATGTTCATACAGGACATATTGCTGTACAATTTCTTAGGTATATACAAATAAAGTTATACACAAAGAGGCTTTTAAAATTTTATGAAAAGTTTATACATAAAACAACATTATAGAAAGCATTAAACMGTGATTACCAGTAAAATCAAAACAAAATAAAGTTGGGAGCATTCTTCACCCAAAAAAGCAAAGAAAGCAAAAATACATCCGTACTATATTGTATCTCATTGAAGATTATCATCAATCCATCCATCCTCTGTAGTCCAACTAGGGACCGTGGAGGCCAGCGGCGGACATTGTATTTATTCCCATTTTGCGCGTGTAGTGATCTCGTGTTACAAGCTCAGTCATCTTTAAATCATCAGTCATCACAGCAGTATTACTYGGSGCAAAGATATAGTTTCACATTTATGAAACAGACACGCATACATATGTGTTAATTACACATACAGTATGTGTTAATATGTGTTAATACATATGTGTGTCTGTTTCATATATGTGTATTCCAGTGTTTCCTGTGTGTGTGCATGAGTGAAGTTTGATTAAAGCCGTATACAGCGCTTCATAGAGACGCATCATGGTATACCATAAAATCACCTAGTTTTACAGCCTCTCTGTGGTAATTGTTACCACATGATAACATAATTATGTTGTGATGTATTTTATAGATAAAACCCATGCCAAAAACATTAATCTAATAGGTTAGCAAATGATTGTGACCTATAGGAGCTTGAACAGTCCAAGTGTGGAACAATAAGATAAGTTATGTATGTACCATAAGAACAAATATGGACATGCAGCAGTTGTGATGGATAAAAGTACATACAATTAGCTGAAAACATCAGATGAAAGGAGACATTTTAAAATGTAAAGATAATTATTTTGTGAAGAAACTTTTTAAAAACTTTGGCTAGACTAGATTGACTGTAGCGTTAATTAATAATAATCTTATTGCTAAAATGTTACGTTTTCTTGACTAAAACTAGACTAAAATACTTATGGGGACTAAAACTATACTAAAATGTCCAGACTTTTAGTCAACTAAAAAAATATAGGGTAATATTGACTAAATATGGGAGTGCACGACTATAACTTATAGGTGCTTAACAAGCAAATGTGCTTATTATCAACTGACAAATTAAGCAAAATTAACAGAACTTAACAGAATTAACAGAACAGAAAAATAAACTGATTTTTAAATAAGTGCTAATCACACATCAATATTTATTCATGGTTTTAATCTAAACAAAAACAAACCATGGTTGTTTTACTAGATGTACTTTAATGTACAAATATTTATTCATCTTTTGTTAGGTCTTACCCACTGTATTCAGGCGCCAAGCTTGTCCCTGACAATCTAACATGCTATTACWTCTTTTTAAAACTCCCATTAACATCCTATCTCTACATCTGTAATGAAGAGATTCTTTAACTCTTCATAACTGTAAACATTTGTGCAAACGATTTTCTTTTGTAAACGAGTCTAAATCCAACATTCCATCAGTATATATAATATGCATCAGTATATATAATATGGCATATATTGCCCCTTGGATAATTCTGTTTATGGTTTTAATGACTGAATGTTTCTGAATTATTGTGGTCTTAATGATAGAACTCAGATTAGATCTATAGTCAATTGTATGTGATTTCCTCAGTATACTGAAGATCGAAATTCTTCCCAACTTAAAATGTTCAGTTTCATGGAGATTACATGTGATTTTTTTTTTTTTTTTTGTGTGTGTGTGTGTGTGTGTGTGTGTGTGTGTGTGTGTGTGTGTGTGTGTGTACTGTATGTGTATAGTGCATCTCATTAAGATAATGGAAAATGTTACTTTCTTGTTTTATATATACAGTATATAATAGATGTAGTACTAATGTATATTTATTCATCTTTTGTTAGTTCTTAMCCACTGTCTCCAGGCACCAAAAGATGTAAGATGTAATGTGTGGGTGTATGTATACATATATAATATTCCTGGATGATGCTACAGCCATCCGTAAACTGAAGCCTAGTGGCCAGATTGGCCGTGCTCTCAGGGGGAGGGATGGCACACTTGCAATGCCACATCAATCATAGTGACACTAGCCAATCATGGGCATATGGGTACTCATGCAAGCAGAAGAGATCAGATAGCACTTTCCTCCGAGTGTGTTATGCCCAAAAGTGTAACCATGCTGGGGCACACCATGATAATAGGTGACGTGAAAACATACTCACACAATTTGCTAAATTCWTGTACGTAAGAGCTAAATRTAAGTGAAACATATGTCATGCAAAAGAATCAATAAAAAAGCAAATGGGATGGTCTTAACTGTAATAAAACTTATAGCGTGTTGATTGATTCACAACCTCCACTCATGCACTAATAAATATCCAAGAAAATATTTCTGCTTAAAAGTGCCGGTAGTATAATAACAGTATAGCTGTGTATACCTAATGTTAACTAATTATGGTGCAAAACATTCTATCATTTTTGGAACAGCACCAAACAAAAATAAAATTTTCCACAAGAAATTAAATCATGCGCCACATTTTCATATCCTAGCTTATTAGCTGAGCATGACTCCCGCCTGCCTGGCAGCTTCTCCTCCGGATGGAGGCTTACTTACTGTAACTAGATGTCTGACTGACTGTCACATAATATTCTCTCCATGATAAAACTATTCATAAAATGATATCAACTGTATGGTCAGTATAAATGTATAATTGACTAATAGATGTACACCTCTGGGTTCTGCCTAACAGTGCATAAGCGACAATTTGTAAAGTTGTGTCGAGTAAATTCACATGCATCAGAGGAAGCAGGTTTTATACGCCCTACCTAGTTGGCAGCTGTCACTGATGTGTGAGTGCCCTAATAGAACTAAATCAGGGGGAAAAATTGGTGGAGGAATAAAAAAATAATCCAGTTTCTCAAAATATTAGAATATTTCATTTTAACTTTGAGTAAATTGTACAGTATAAATACCAGGGCTAGTTCAGTACACATGCAGCTACATCATGGGGAAGACTTCTGACCTGACACTTGTACAGAAGATGATGACCAAGACCCTTCACAAGGGCACTTCACAAGTCACAGATGGTCATCGCTGAAATGTTTGGCTGAAAGGCATTGTAATTAGGTAATTTACATAAAGGTAATTTATGGACATTTCTGCATAAATACAGTTGTTTTACAACTTTTTTTTTTTAAGTTAATGTTTTTAATTTTTTTTAAGGCTATGTGCTTCCTGTGGTTCTTCCTGTTGAAACCTGGCTTTATTTTCCTAATTCTTCATCAGCTAGTCCACTGGTCAATTGTTACAATAATTTTTGGTAATTCTGGAGGTACAGTGATGGTCTCTATCTGGAGTGGCAGCTGTGCTCCAGGCAAAAGCAACAGCATTTGTCATCTTTTGGTGTTCAAGTTCCTTGTGGACCGGTGTATGATAGCATTTCACATGGAGTTTTCTCAGTACTGTATGAGTAAGCATTCATATTCATTGTGAAGTTCCCACAGTCGGTGCCATGTCATCTGCTGGTGTTGGTCCACTGTGCTTTTTCAAGTCAAAAGTCAATGCAGGAGCACTTTCTGCTTCCGTCTGCTAAGAAGATTTATGGAGATGCCAATTTCCTTTTCCAGCAGGACTTAACACCTACCCACAGTGCCAAAACTACCATTAGTTTGCTGACCATGATATAACTGTGCTGAATCGGTCGGCCAACTCACCTGACCTGAACACCGTTGAGAATTTAAGGGGTATTGCCAAGAGAAAGTGAGAAACACTCAACCCATAAATGCAGAAGGCTGCTATCAAAGCMACATGGTCTTCAATAACACCTCAGCAGTGCCACAGTCTGATTACCTCCATGGCATGCCACACTGATGCAGTGATTATTATAAATAGGCCACTGATGCACTTATGGTTAGATGCTGACTGCATTTCATTAACTTTGTACTTGTCTTTACACACTGACAATAAAGATGAATCTAACCTAATCCAATCTAATCTAATCTAATTTAATCTAAAGTATCGAACGGAGCCCTGAACAAGTATTGAGTGCATAAATTGATTCTAATATTTTGAGATACTGTTTTTTTATGCTTTCATGGACTGTAAGCTGTAATGTAATCATTAAAATTAAAACACAAGAAGGTCTAACATATTACACATTACTGTACATGTAATTAAGCTTGAATATAAATTTCACTTTTTGAATTAGATTATAAGAAAAAAAATCTTGTCCACAATATTAAATAAAAAAAAATCTGTTTATCACAAGAATTACATTTCCACCATTACATTAGGTCTAAAAGCAAATAAAAAAAATATAAACTGTACTTGTAATTTCAAATCTCTAATCTGTAGTCTATTATTATTTCTAATGAAACAACATTTGTACTAAAAATCAACTCAATGCTTTTTTTTAATTGATGTGTTAGCCTTAATTTCTGCCTTTGCTATTCAATAAGCTCATAACAGTAATATATTAGTCTTTCATTTGAATTTYAGTATATTTTCCACATATTTTGTAAATAAATTTTTAGAGACATAAATCCTATGCTCATAATGAAAGCACTTTGTCCTTTAACAGAGAAAACTCTGTTAAAGGATAAATAAATAAATAAATAGAAATATGCAATTTTTAAAAAATAGTTATTAATTTGTGAATTAAGTACCTGACGAATAAGAACATTGGATGCATCCTGTTTTGCTTCCAACTTAAAAAGGGTTTCTTAATTAGACCACATATAGATGGAACCTCTTCCATGCAGAACATCTTGCGTTCTTGTACATTTTTCCATTTGTGCATGCGGACCATCTTTTTCAGTTTAGACCATGACTTCTTAGAGTTCAGATGCAGATAGAAGAATCTACATTCAGAAAAGACATCTGACAGAAACAATTGTGTTTTGGCTAAAATATTATGATATACTAGTACCTGGCAGAATTCATTATCCCATTATTCTGCATCAGTGATCAGGTGCTATTTTATATGTAGCGTTCACCAAAAAGTCAAATTTTGGTCTTAACTCACCACAACACATGGTTTTAATTGCTTGCATATTTTTTATCCATTATCTTAATTGTGCAGTTCAACCATCTGTCTCTGTGGTGTTAAAAGCTTTTTGTTTTCCCCCAGGGTAATTGATGTAAAAGGGGTCTTATATGGTTGCAACCTCATGTGTATCCCTCAGGAAAACAAGACAAATGGTTAAATGTTTTGAAAAAAAAAAAAAGTTTGTATTAAAAAAAAAATGATTCATAAGGAATATTGGTAGAATTTTGACTCAAAACATGCTGTGTTTATTTGATACAATTTTTGTCCCAAGTTTCATGAAGAGTATTAATAATTCTGTATCAAAACACACACACAGTCATTCGCTTAATAAATGCACGATAATAATAAAATAATAAAATGCGACATCCTAAATAAGTAGAGAGAAAAAAATTGGGAAAAAACATCAAGATAATGTACAGTGCATCAAGTGATAAAGCCAATCAGTCTTTTGCATTGAAATGGTTTCTGTATTCATTTTACTCCTTCACACTCCGCTCACACTCTCTTTACAACTACAGAACAGAATATCCACTGAGTGATGTGTGTACGTGCTCTCGACTGACTCACGCTAGCTGAGGCTGGATGTCATGAAAGCAAAGCGGCTTTATTCTTGACACAGATCTGACAGGGAGGAATTGAATTTGTGAAGAAAAGAAACAATAAAGGTTGGCATGTACAATAAGCGTGAAAATTACTCCTTCGCTCAGCGACGCTCATAATACAGCTGTTTGAATGTGCCAACATGAGCGTTGTAGATTTTAAGAGGCCGAATGGAGAGGAAGACAAAGAGAGCATGAAATGCAATAGAAAAAGAAAACATGTAGGAAAAAGACAGAGAAGAGAGAGMRAGAGMRAGAGMGAGMGAGAGMGAGAGAGAGAGAGRKRKAGRKRGA
>QMIH01000429.1:288849-300146 GCA_003987875.1 Clarias batrachus | reverse complement strand
CTGTATGGTCCGATGAATCTTGGTGATAGTTTTCGTGATTCTGTCGGCAGGTGTAGGTTTTTTGTTGATAACCATACCTTGTCACCTACTTGGTACATTCGTCCCGGTGGGTGTCGACGGCGATGTTGAAGAGTGTAGCGTTGGCGTGTCGGATGGCGTCGTTTGCTCGTCTCCAGAGCCGTCGACACTGGCGAACCAACTGTTGGGCCGACGGTACTTCAACCTCCGGTTCTTGATGGTCGAACATCGGAGGTTGGAAACCATAGCATACCTTGAACGGACTGAGGTTGGTGGCAGAGGACTTGTGGAGGTTGTGAGACAGCTCAGCCCAAATRAGGTAGCAGGCCCAGGAGCACTGGCGATCAGCAATAAAGCATCTCAGGTAGCGCTCCAGTTGTTGGTTGGTCCGTTCCGTCTGACCGTTTCTTCATCTGTGGGTGGTAGCCGGAGGACAGACTGCAGGTGGAGTCGATCAGATGGCAGAAGGCCTTCCAGAACCGGGACGTGAACTGGGGCCCCCTGTCCAAGACGATGTCCTTTGGGAACCCATGCAAGCGGACTACGTGCTCTAATATCAGCTCGGCTGTTCTTTTGGCTGACGAGAGACTGAGGAGGGCCACCAGGTGAACAGCTTTGGAGAACCGGTCGACGATGGTGAGGATGGTGTCTTTCCTTTGGAAACCGGCTGGCCCGTGATGAAATCAACGGCAATGTGTGACCAGGGCCGGCGGGGAACCGGGAGTGGATGAAGTTCCCCTGGCGATGGCCGGTTGCTGTCCTTGGACCTGGCACACACTGGGCATGCCTGGACGAACTCGTCCACGTCCTTCCTCATATTCGGCCACCAGAAGGCGCGTTGAATGAAGAGTAGGTTGCGTCGCCTTCCAGGATGTCCARAAATTGGGGAAGAGTGTCCCCATTTGAGGACATCGGTCTTGATGGAGTCGGGGACATAGAGACGACCAGGCGGCACACCTGCTGGTTCGGTCTCCGCAGTCTGTGCTTGGCGAACCCTCGTTTCCAAGTCCCAGTTCATTGGTGCAAGGATCTTGGTGGGTGGTAGGACAGGCGCGGGGTCCACCCGGGGGACGTCTTATTCGTGTTGTCGTGATAGAGCGYCGGCCTTGGTGTTCTTGGACCCCGGGCGGTATGACAGGTGGAAGTTATAATTTTTGAAAAACAATGCCCACCGCGCCTGTCTGGGGTTGAGTTGTCCCAGGGTGATAGGTGGTGATGGAATGGAGATGATGTAAAACTGGATCTGTTCCTGATGTTGATTAATGACGATGGTGATATGTTGGGTTCGGAGAGTGATGGGACTGGAGGAGAGGGGCCGACCATCAACTGATGTAATAGTTATGGGCTGGGATAACGCCTGTGTCTTTACCCCCAGTCTTTTGACATAAGAAGAGTCAATGAAGTTGCCCGTGGCACCGGAATCGATGAACGCGGTACTTCCAACTTGTTTGTGGCCAAACTGGAGGTGTACTTTTACTGTGAGATGGAAATCATTGGTCAAGGTGGTGGAGAGGGAGGTGGAACCCGCTGAGCCCCTCTCATATCTCACCGGGTCTGCGTGTTTCCCGGTTGCAAAGGACAGATGGCTCGGTGATGTGTTGCAGACCCACAGTAAGCGCAGAGCCCCTCCCTGAATCGGCGTTCCCATTTTGCAGAGGTTAAGGAGGTGCGCCCTAATTGCATGGGTTCCCCGGATCCTGTGTTAACCAYGGCGGGAAGTGGAGAACCGACGGGTCCTGTAGGTGTAGCAGTGAATGGGGACCGGGCTTCGGAGACTGGAGCTTGGGAGAAGAATGGAGTTGATCGAGGCGCGGGATGATGTAGTGGCATCGTGATGGGAGGCAGGGTACGGGGAGCTGGCTTGGGGCGAGCAAGCAGACGTTGGTCGATCTGGAGGGCGAGGTGGATTAAGCCCTCCAAGGTTGCTGGGAGCTCTTGTCCGGCGAGCTCGTCCTTTATACGCGAAGCCAGTCCCTCGTAGTAAGTCGTCCGGAGTGCGGAGTCTCCCCAGTCAGTCTGCACGGCGAGAGTATGAAACTCCGCGGTGTAGCGGCTCACCGACGACCCCCCCCTGCCGTAGGTGATATAGTTTGGAGTCGATCTCCACCTCAGCAGCAGGATGTTCAAAGGTGAGTTTGAGTTGGCGGGTGAATTCCGTGTACGAGTAGGCGACGTCCGAATCTGAACGCAGTGGCCCACTCAGCTGCCTGCCCGGATAGCAACAAGACGAGAAGAGCAATGCGCAGTCGGTCTGTGGAGTACCTGGTGGAATTGAACTCGAACACAAGATCCAATGCGRTYAGAAAAACAATGCACTTCCCATCTGTGCCATCCCATTTATCTGGTAAGGCTAGAAAAACATAAAAAAATAGGGAAGGGGTTGGCGGCGCAGCAGCCACTGCGATGGGCGTGGCAACAGCCGGCTGAGCGGTCGCCGCGCAGAGGGTCGCGTTCTTCTGTCGCAGCTCTGCCACCTCGCGGCRCAAGCAGTGACGTCTTGGAACTCCTTGCGGAGAGACGCAACTTCACCACGGAGCTSATCGATCAACTTAGCATGCTGGTCAACCACATCGCAGAGATGAGCAAACTCCACTGGGTTTACTGCTGATGGCTCAGTCATTCTGTCACGAACTAACCGGAGATGAACCAGAAGACTAGCAGTTAGCCCTGTCACCTCTAACTGCTGGTATGGTAATGGTAATGGTAATGGTAATGGTAAACCCAAATGCGGAAGTAGCGCGAGCAGGCAGGATAACCACTCTGGTTATTATTAGAACTCTCCCGAAGCGAGAGCAAGAGTCTACACAAATAATCCTGCGTTCTAAATACACACACCTAATCGAAAGCGATAACCCAAGAAASTGAGTACTCACRTTTAGACGAGCGAAGCGTCGGCGATAGCATGGGAAAAAACTCAATGACTGAGYGAGTGTAAARCGTCATCTTGTCTCCTTTTATGCTTCCTAAGTCGCGACCGTACTACTTCCGGGTCCTCGTGCCGGTCGCGTTAGGAGTGYGCATGACATTAAGAAATGTGTTGCTTCATAATTTCTWATTCAAATTTGATCCAGCAGCTAGGGTGTAATAGCTGATGCGGGGAAAAAGCTTCCATGCCTTGGCATACTGTGGTACCCCAACACAACCAACACAACAGACGGAAGGATAGATAGAGTACTTTATTAATCAAAAAGGGAAATTAGTGATATCCTCTAACAGTGGCTTATACACCATCATATGTTAAGTGGGACTCTTAAGTGAACAGTTAAATTTATTTATTATAAATGTATTCATTTATTTTATTTTATTTTATTCTTAAATAATATATTTATATTTATTATTAATTGATTTTCTGTTATTAATTGATTCTGGTCATTTTTATGCTAATGTTTTTGCTTGTTTGTTTTTTGTTTTTTGTGGAGATACAGGCAAGAAAAAAATTCTTTGGTTGTAATAACTGATAAAATGTCTCTTATTTCAGAGGATGTATGTAAACCTAAATTCCAGGTATTTTTAGAATWTGTATGAAAATCAAACATATTCTAAAAATACCTGGAATTTAGGTGTCACTTGAATGTTGATGTCTTTAGTTGATGGCAGTTTAAAATCGATTGATGATTTAAAAAGTAATATCATGGCTGAAACTGAGACATGTAAACACATGGGCATACAGTTACCATAGTCTAAACAGTTACAGTCTGAAAGGTCCTTGAAAGCACAACTTAAACACACTCTCACACATACTGAAGCCAGTTCATCMTGACTGCTTAGCCTAATTGCATCTGACTGATGAAGTGCTAGAGAATGGGTATGGTTTCAAGCCAAGTTCTCTCTCCCACTGTGTCACTCTAACTCTGACCTTCACAGTTCATCTCTCTTTCTACCTTTGTTTCAGGGTGACAGTAATGTCATAGTCAGTTCATGTCAGTGGTCCGTCTCTATTCCTGGTGTGTGTGTGTGTGTGTGTGTGCGTGTGTGCGTGTGTGTGTGTGTGTGTGTGTGTGTAATTTCTGGTCTTAAATGGTGAAATCTAGATGGGTTACTGATACAGTGATTATGACAGTGATTAGTAACTGTAATTAGCCTAATAAATGTGGCCCTGTATAATTATATTAAAAYAATATATCGGTGTTATGAAGCTATATTCACTCTGGAGCTCTTTAACTGACAGTCTAAGTACAGTATGAGCATTTTACAAGCAGGTGATAGCAGACAAAAGGAATTATCCACACTGTTACAATTATTAATAATATTAATTATTCATGAAACACTATTACAATAAATAACATTTGTTTTTGTATTATGTACTGTAACAATAATTGTTTGTGTATTGTGGTATCCTTAACTATAGGCACACTGCACAGATTCTTTTAACAAGAAACTGAATGTACATTTATTTGATGTTATAAACTCAATTGAATAACTTATAAGGCATATCTGTGATTTTCTTTCGTCATTTAAAGGAAAAAAATAAAGTTTGTAAAATTGTATATTTCACGCTATGATATGTTCCAGCAATCWACATCATGTCTCATTAATGTGCTGTCATTATGGGTCATAATCTGGGTCATTTTTAGTCTCACTGAAAGGTCAGGCGATAATGAGGAACTGACAGGGTGTTGTTATCATGTAAGCAGGGTGTGCATGTGTGGTCGTCTCTCAAGAATCACTTTCTTGTTTAAATTAACGAGGCCTGATTAGCACGTTTGTGTGCATGTGTGTGTGCGTGTGTGTGCGCGTCAATAATGTGCTCATATTCATTGGGAATTAGTACTGATTCAAACTGCCAAAAATAGTTGCTTTAACTGAAGTTTCCAAGAACATGTAAATCATGTGACTGATTATGCTATGATTGGTTCTAAATTTGTGTGTGTGTCTCTCTCTCTCTCTCTCTCTCTCTCTCTCTCTTCTTTTTTTTTTTGTAGATTTTGGCTGGAGAGTTGATGGCATTTTTCATGAAGTCAGAGGGCACACAAGAAAAGACTATTGTTACGGCAGACTGCTGCTACTTTAGTCCCTTGCTGAGACGCATCATACGCTTCCTAGGTAAAGGACCAGCAAGAAAAAGGGGGTCAGAAATCTCACATCAGGAGTGAGGAATGTTTTTCACAAAACGTTAATGTAGACATTACAGCGGTTCTGTAAATTATGACTAATTTGATTGTTTTTGGGATGCAGGATTAAAGGTAATGTGCGCAAATATGCGCTTCTATCACTGTCTTGCTCATTCATTCTGCCACCAGAGCATTAGTGAGGTCAGGCATTGCGCATCAGTCGATGAAGCCTGGGTATAGTTAGGATTCCAGTACATCAACGATATGTTCAATGGAATTGAGGTCAGGACTTTGTGCAGATGACTTGAGGCATACCACTCCATCCTTGGCAAATCATGTCTTCATGGACTGCACTATGTGCTCAGGGCCATTGCCAATCTGAAACAGGTTTTGATCTTTCAGCATACAAAGACATCTTATTCAATTGCATGCTTCCAACTTTGTGGCAACAGTTTGGTGAAGGCACACATAGGGTGTGATGATCAGGTATCCACAAATTCTTGAACACTTACTCAGAGTAAGTGGTCATATAAAACAAACGTCATACAAAAGTCTACATTTAGTGGACTCAGTGCGTCTTAAGAGTAATAGTGGTGTACTTAACCCCTTACCCTTACAGGTCTCCTTACCCTGTCCTTTCTCTCAGGTGTCTACTCCTTTGGCCTCTTCACAACAACTATCTTTGCCAATGCTGGACAAGTGGTCACAGGAAACCAGACACCTCACTTCTTGTCAGCATGCAGGCCTAACTACACAGTTCTGGGCTGCCACTCTAATCTCCAGTACATCACAGAACGTCGAGCCTGCACAGGGAACCCACTCATAGTAGCATCTGCCCGTAAATCTTTCCCCTCGAAGGATGCAGCACTGAGTGTCTACTCTGCTGTTTATACTGTGGTGAGTGCTGTGTGTGCTCCATTATTATGGTTAAATATAAAATTAAAAAGTATGTGAACCAAATGTGAAATCAATAGAATTAAGACACTAATGGGAGGTTTTGACCCCTTGATAGAGTAGGCTATCCGTGTGATCATTAAGGATCGGTTAACTGTCTAGGTCTAGGTATTTTTTACCTTTGGAAATTGGTACGAAATATATTCGTTGTCTGGGATTTAAAAGTTTTTAAGTGCAAGTACATTAGACCTTGAAGCACATGTCCAAACCTGTGTGCCTGTTGTCTCAGATGTACGTGACACTGGTGTTCAGGACCAAGGGAACACGTCTGACAAAGCCGACAGTCAGTCTGACTCTGCTGTGTCTGGCCATGCTAGTAGGAGTAGTGAGGGTGGCTGAGTACCGCAATCACTGGGCTGACGTCCTTGCTGGGTACTTCACCGGAGGAGCCATCGCTGTTTTTTTGGTGAGAACAGGTGTAAACATGACAATACTCTGAGAAGGGAAAAGGGGGAGTAGAATTAGCCTGTGTAGATCTTTCATTAGTTTGATTTTTTCCATTGCTACTAATGTATGTATCCCTTTCCCTCACACACACCTTTGCCTTCATCAGGTGACCTGCGTGATCAACAACTTCCAGCAAGCGAAGCCCTCTCCACCACCCATGCGACCCCAGCGTCCTGAATCCGTCCTGGGCATGCCCATGGTGGCTCTGCCTTGTGTGGAAAGTCCACTCGAAAAGTTAAGTGGCACTCAGGTAAGGGGTGGGGGCAGGTGAGAGGCAGGGCTGCACACATAGGGTGGCACACACCTGTCCCTTCTGTTCTTGCCCCAGTGGACCTCCAAAGTGACCCGCTAACCTTTCCTGCACACCAGTGCCCCTGCCTGACCACCACCATACCCCAGAACCCCACCAACCTCTTGTACACCCTGGACTGCTCCTTGTTGTTACCTCAGAGAAGGAGGCTATTGGTTTTCTAAGCCTTAAGTGACTTTGCCCTTCAGTGGCCACCACTGAGCCGTAATAATAACTACTATTGCATTCATCCTCCACAGCTCAGTGAAGCTCTAATGCTTCACCCTAAATCCGCATACTGTAGCCTGCTAAGGAATGAGTGGACTTTGAATATGGAGTGTTTATTCTTTAATCAGAAAAAATGTTATTCATTTGTTTTGATGGCTCGCTGTCTGATTCAGGCAGAGTCAGGCAGTAGTGGGTGCCTGGAGGACTTCTGCTTTAAAGTAAAAAGATTTAGGAGGATTAATGTCTCCCACAGTCTGTCATCACCATAATTTCTTCTGTTCATCTATTCACCACCAACACCTCTCCATATATTCATCACTATCACTCAAACCCATGGGTCTACAATTGATGTACAGTAATCATCTTGCCAGACCATACTGCAACACCGTCACCTGCTTTCATCACAGATCTTATTTCTGTCTGATCACCACCTCTATTACTGATCACGCTTTCTCTCGATCTATCTGTCTTTCTCTCTCTTTCCACCTCGTACTTTCTCACACTCTCCCTCTCTCTCCATCCTTACAGACTTCAAGGGGATCTCCATTTACTGAGATCACATGACCATCAGCCCTATCGGTTCCCCGCCACCCCCGATGTCCTCATACCGTCTCGCTCCATTTCCAGCGAAGTCTAGACCAGCCGTCTGAGCACGCACAGCAATGTACCGCAGCCCACACCACTGGACGTTACACCACTCTCTACCGCTCCTATTCGACGCAGGTCTAGACATTTTCCTTCTTGCTTCACTTCTCATCTCCATGCTCCCCTCCATGCTGCCCTCAGGTCTCCAGCACACTTCTCAAACAAACGAGAGGAGACTTTGTACACGTCTGAAACCTCAGCTATGGAGACTGAATCAAACTCGTCTGGTCCGTCTGAATTATTTTCGGATGTGTTCCAGGCATACGACCTAGACATCAGCAAGATCTTTGAGTTTGCTTGAGGAGTGCGTAGTAGCCTTTGGACCACCTAATGACATTTGGCCCTAAATCCATCCAGCCTATCCCAGGGGAACCGATATGGAGTCCACATGCTGGACTCCTGAAAACAAAAAGACTAACAGTACAGTGTTTGATAGGCCTCTTTTTGTTTCATTATTGATAGTTTATAAAGAGGCATGTCTAAACAGTGTCTATGTATAGCATTCAATGTACATAATGTATTTAATGTTTGGATTTCAAGAACTGCAAATCCAGCTGAAAATCTGAAAAGAAAAAAAAAAAAAAAGATTACCCAGTGTCTTTCTCAGTCACCAGTGTGTATTTTGTGAAAAACTGAATTAGATATTTTTGGCTTTTGTTAACCTATTTAACAGTGAAAATCCAAATGTTTCGGTTCAGCTCTTACCATTTCTTGAACCAGTGCCCATGTCCTTTCCTCCATCAGTAACAGGCAGCTTAAAAGGGTGCATTCGACACTTTTATGATTGACAAACCTTAGCAGCTGGACAGGCATCTCAAACTCCTGTCAGAGTAAATGCTCAATCCTTGGTTCTTCTCCTAGGATTTTTGTTCCCACCAGTCCCCAAAGCATGGCAGATTTAGCTTGTTAACTGCGATGACACCATTCTGACGCAATGGCATTTTCATCACCCTCGTTCCCGAGAAAGGCTTGTCTCAGACACAACAGTGCTCTGTCAGCTCCAGCACTCACCACAGTTTCCAGAGATCAAAGCCAACACATGTCGCTTTCTAAAAAAAAAAAAAAGAAAACGAAAAAAAAAAGACCAACAAGGCATTTGTGTCATTTGTTAATTTGATGCCGTTAAAATGCCTTGAGCCGTCACTCACACATTATTAGAATTAGATRTGGGGAATTTTTCAAATTCCATTGCTCTCATTGCTGTTTCATACTGTACCACTGGCTTGGTGACTCTTGGTTGCCCTGATCTGAAAGGTAGATGTGGAATGCACATTAATGCAKTTGGTTAGCAAAATTTCTTAGACTTCCTTTTCCTTTCCTTTTWWAATTTTTTTTTTATATATATAAAAAATGTTTGTGAWGACCTTGGTTAATTATTAYTGAGTTGGACYTTTTTTTTTCTTTTGCAAAATAAGTGTTATGAACGCACTAGTCTTCACTTAGAGTGACAGTTTTGCTGCTTTTAATTTGCACAATGCTTCATGCACCTGTATTTCTTCTGAAATCTATTTCCAGCAGCTTTGTGTCTGCTCTTTTTACCCATGTAAATTATGTTCACTGTGCTGAGTGAGGTCACATTTCTGCTAGACCGACACTATCGCCATGCCTACGGACACAACCACACACACTTTGTATACTTTGTCAAACCTTTATCCTAAAACTTTATCCAACTGTCCCTTTTTTCTTACATGATTGTACAGTTTTGTAAATATATCTTTTTGGTAAAATAATAATAATAATAATAATAATAATAATAATAATACGGAACATAATTGTGTGTTTTTACACTGGCACGTTGTGCACCCATTGTGCATACATTGTTTCTGTAGTATTCTAGTTAAAGTTCTCTAACCATGGAGCTAATTAATCTTCYAAATTTTGAAAAATAAAAATGATACAGACCAGCTGAGAGTATTTGGACAGTGAGGACATTTCCACAACCTACAGTATGTACATGGTAGCACCTGACCAATAGCCTGTGAAGTACAATTAATAAGCATAACTATTGTTATTATGGGAGAAATGGGTAAGATGAGCCATTTTTACTTTTCCATTTAAAACAAAAAGATAMATTGTGATCCAGCACCAATACATAATGCTTAATGAGTGTTTCCATTTRCCTTAAATAAGCTTTATGGATACAAAGTTCACTTTTCATGGTTTACCCCATGTGAGAGGTAGAAGGTGCAAAACAAGGACACACAGTCACTGATCTAGGTGCTTATTAATTTATAGATGAATACTGTATATTTATTAGATCTTGGTGCTTTCAGCTCCCACTCGTGGAGAATTTTCAGTCTGCTTTATAACCACAGCACATCCTGTATGTTCTACACTGATCCAGGATACACAAARCCTAAACTACACTTTACAGTTTAAAAGGGAATAACTTGCGTTGTATCAAAAGCCAGGCAGAATTACTAAATAAATGTAAACCAATGATAGTTTTTATACTGTAATTCCCTACTACTACTCTTCAAATCAACTATGAATTTAAATCTATTTAGCATTATATATTATATAAGATAAGGTTGGCAAATGAGCTACCTTACAGTATCTTATATGAAGTACTGTAAAGTATTGTGTCAGTGAATCCAAGCCTTATGGCTCTTCTTAACAACATTCTGACTAAACCTCTTTCCTTACTTTTTCCTCACAAATCACAGCTTATGTAAGCAATCGTTACAGCTATTTGAAAATAACACTCATTTGATTTTGTTMAACTTTAATAGCAAGGCAGAGCCATATTTTAGCAATTCTGTAAAGCTGCTTTGCGACAATGACTATGAATTGAGATGAAATGAACTAAATTGAATTGAACTTAAATCACTAGCAAACCCCTCCATGTGCTTTTTTTTTTTCTAAGATGGAAGGCTCATCTTACCCAKTGACACATCTGTCCCATTAGCCATAGTGCATCAGCTGTCTTTGCTATTAAGATACGTGAGGTGTATTGGTTGGACATACTGTACTGTACCAGGATATGTGACATCTAATGTTAATTTACTATATAATTATGATCTGAGTAGCAAAYTGATGACATTTGTGACTTCTTGTTCAGAATCAGACATGCAATCAAAAAGACACTCAATATTAGAAGTGATTTTTTTTTTTTTTTTCAAGACATATCCACAATTTTGTACTGGTTTTGATTATCTCCTGTGCATGGGACATTCTCTGAATAATGGAGATCAGGTGCATTTTTAAGGTTAGCTGAGGTCTTTTGAAAGATTCATTTTCATGCTCTTACAACATGTTCACCATTTTTGTAGAAGTCTGTCTGAAGAGAACAATAAATTGAGATTTCAATAGACTGGTGGTGGATATCATTTCCCCTGCTGCTTTCTCAAACAAACTGATCTCACTGAAATGAAAYGATTAATGGGCTACTGGAGTATTTTAAAAGTTTTCATTAATTCATTTATGGTTAATTAGTAATAATGAATTGCTAGTTTTAATTTTTTTTTTTTTTAATAATGCATTTTTTCAACCTTCTTAAAGGTTGGTGCATTCTTTATATTTAAGATACAGCTCCACCATGTGGAAATCAACAAACTGACATGGCTAAATACTTTACCATATACAGTCAACATCTTCTTTCCATTATGATGAGTAATGTTTTGGTGGGTAATGATGGGTAATGTTTTAAGATTTAGTTTCATTCT
>QMIH01000429.1:255695-266538 GCA_003987875.1 Clarias batrachus | reverse complement strand
TGCTTTGCTCAGTGCAGTGGAAGGAGTTTTCCCTTTGCATTGGTTTACAGATGAATGAAGAATGAATTCTTCAGAAAATGAGTTCGGCCTGACCATTCAAAACGGGCATATGTCAAACTCTATTCTGTCTCCGCTTTATTAGCATTATTATTACTATTTTTCTGTCTCGGTAGTGTGCTGTCAGTGTATCCTGCCTTCCCAGTGAAGTGTGTGTTTGCATGCGTTTGTGCTTGCATGTGACTGTGTGATGTGTGAGTTTACGCCTGAGTCGCACTCACAGCCAAATGCCAGAATAGTTGTTGACAATGCCTGGGGTTAAGATACTTGCAAACACTAAATTCTGGATGTCACAACTTTATTTGCACACAGTGGTTAAATATGAGGCTGAATTTAGCTCCTGCCTGCAGCTTTATTCTCCTTTTTTTTTCCCTCCTCTTTCTTTTTTTGCCTGCCCATGAGAGCCGACTGTGGTACTCAGCTRTGCCAAGCTGGCATCGTGATGAGTAGGGGAGGCATTGTGTTGTCCTCGTCAGTCCTCCTAGTTGTAGGTGGGCACGTGTGACTTTCCATTCACTTGTTCCCTGATAGCATACGTGACTGCATTATAAAAAAAGAAATTTTTAAAGACCTTATTTTGGGTTGTTTAGCAAATAGTATACAGCATGTCCCTGTCTTTGTTCACAGTTTTCTATATACTTTTAAYAAGCTATTGTCCAGCAAATTTCAGGGAATAGTTACCACTAATTGCTTAATTTTAATGAATCTGCAGTTGACAGATAACGTTTTTTAAAATAGAAAGTAAGGGATATACATGGGAACGAAATTTAATGTAAAATACGGAGGAACAAGCCAAAACTTTTACATAATGATATCATTCTCATCTCAGCTTAACATGGTGATGTCTCGCAGTGTTACAGTAAATATGTTATTTTGCGCACTAATATTATTATGTTCCACTTCACTCTATTTTTTGTCATATATTTTATGGGAAAATGTACAAATTGACTTATTCAGCTCTATGTATTGGCCTTTATGGGTTATACGTAGTGCTTTTCTTGAAAGAATAATCAAGTTCGAATCGATATAGTGCTTTTTTTTTTATTTTTATAATCCTACACCCTCAACAAGTCATACAGAACCTTTAAAAACAAAGCCTCATTCCTTTGACATTAATTTTGCAATATTTATTTCGACATGACGCGCACAGTCTCGTATTATTTGTCTCCTGATGTTTGTACTCTACAGTTTTAATTGGATTACGGTTTTTCAGGGTTAAAGCTGCTTCGGGGTATTAGTTCATTTAGAAATTGGATTGACTTTTATTGAAACCATTTATTTAAAACGCTTCTTCTTTTTCTTCCCCACCCCTCTTTTCAGACCTTGGATCGTGCTTCCAAATCTTTCGATCTTCCTGCCTTCCCAGCATGTAGAGGAGCCTCGAGAGCATCGAGAGATGAAACAAAGAAAAACAGAGAGTGAAAGAGAGAGAGAGAGAGAGAGAGAGAGAAAAAGCTAAATAGGTGGAAGAGGGCGGTGGCCCCTGTTTGTGCTCCTGTCTCGACTACGGGTATTCTTGGGTTGATAATACAGATGTCGATGTTATTGCTTGAGAATACGCGTAGCTGAGTGGAAGCCGTATTCATCTGACACCTACGGTGGGATAAATCAAATATCACAGCCGAGGAAATTAAAGAGATAAAAAGCATTGTGGTGTTCTCCTGTGTCTCAAAGGTGAGTTTCTTTCTTTCTCTCGTTTCTCTCTCTCTTTCTCTTTCTTTCTATTCCGTTCTTTCATYCTTTCTGACACACACTCCATACTCTTTCTGGCTCCATCTCTTCAGCAGTCTGGGATCATCCACCATGGCATCATGTGTTTTATTGTGTGCTGATGGAGCCTGGAGTGGACAGGTGCCCTTATCAAAGCTTGTGGACCAGAGAGAAAATCCAATAAGTCTGTGTGTGTGTGTGTGTGTGTGTGTGTGTGTGTGTGTGTGTGTGTGTGTGTGTGTCTGTTTGCGCATGCACACAAGGCACCTAGAGATGGTCCAGCTCCAGCTCCTGGGGCTGAGGTAAATAAGGTCAGAGGGAAAGAGCAGCTCCATGAGGAGCTGCTGCATCAAAGCCCAAAGATCCATCACAATGGCATCCTCCAATCCTCATACAGCCAGCACCAGAAAGAGCGCGAGCCAGAGGCAGGGAGACAAAAGAGGTGACATTCTGTCACTCCAGGAATTAGTCTACCAGGAGAATCCCATTGTGCATGTGTGGAGGATTCAATGTTCAACATGATGCAGCCTGTTTGAAATCGATTACCGCCTTGGCTAGGAGCATTGCAGCCCTTGGATATGCGTCATAGCATCAGCATATTTACATGATATTAACGCCGAGAACTGCAAAGTCATAGCAATCTAAAGCTGAGGCTCGGTCGAAATAAAATCAGAGCAAATACAACCCAATTATAGATATGGACCAAACTAAAGACACGCCGTGTAATTTCATTCGGCCCACACAAACTTGCGAAATTGAATACTGAAGCATATTCAATATTGATGTATTGGATTCTGCAGCACCCCTTCTCGGATTTTCACATTAGAAGATTATCATATGATGGACTCCAAATCCCAAAATGCATCACCAGYCCTATCAGATGCGTGCGCACAACAGTACCTGACACCAAGCATTTGTCTTTTTCTTTCTCTCTCCAAAAGTACCTGTTACAAAGGGAGGAAAAMAGTCAATACAGAAGGTTATTGGACACTTTCAGCTGAGATTTGGAATCGAGTACAGGGTCTCTTTCAGGAAAGATGCGAAAATATGATTTGTTTTTGTAACAGCGGCCATCAAGAAAGAAAATCGTTCATGTTGTGTTGAATTAAAAGGTGGAGGAGTGAAGCAGGGTCTGTTTCCAGAAGCGAAGATTTAATGTTTGTGAAGAAGTTAAAGAAATTAGAAGAATTCCATTTTAGTAAGAAATKTCAATATCTTTATTAAATATGTATGTTTTTTAAAATTGAAAACCATGATTWGCCTAAATTAGTCTACAGGATAATCAAATGAATCTATTAATAAAGATTAACAAATTGTTAATAATAAATATCTGCTTATTAAGACCTTTAGGATTTTAGGATCCTACTGTACATTCTGCTTCAAAATCTCCCTCTCTCTTTTTTTTTTTTTTTGTTGTTATCTGAAGAATTATTACAGTTTAAGAAATAATAAGTTAAATAAGACTTTAGATATTTAGACGTGAATAAGACTTCACCACCAGTGCAGTAAACAAAAATCACTGTCTGTGATTCCAWTTCGTTCATTTCTGGTAACAGCTTCATCCTTATCAGAGCTGCAGTGGATTTGGAGCCTGTTTCAGGAACACTGGAAGCCAAAGCTATTTCAACCTGCAGTATAAAGGAGCAGAATCTGATGGCATGACATTTGAGTGACAGCAGCTCAGCCCTAGTCATGCGTTTATTTTAGGTTAGTGTCTTTCTGGTTACTAAGCCTCTTTTCCCAGAAAGAAGGGTCTCAACCATGTTTATTAGCTTATTATTAATATGTAGGTGTKCATGACTTTATATAGCGTCTCACTTTGTTTTAACCTACTTGAGAATAATGTCTTGCAGTTAAAACTGAGTTTTAATGTAATTTCTTAAATGAACCATTGCTCAAGGTAGATATGTAATAGCATTGTGTTTAACTAAAAAAAAATTTTTTAAAAAGCAATGTAACTGGTTATTGGTCAGCGATGTAGTGGTGATGAATGTGATTTTTCAGGCTTAGGGTTAGGGTGAAATATGTTCCCCCATTTATGCATGTTGTGCATCTGATTGTGAGGCCGGCGTTATCTGTGGCTATGTATTTAATGGGGTGTAATGTGATTATCTAAATCCTCTATTACACTGTGCGAAGAGGAAGAGGCTCAGGCGCAGACAGGTCCATGACAGCGTCAAGACCCCTGCTCATACTCTGGTAGAAGGAGAAGCGGAAGAGGATTTTCCACACTATCGTCCTCTTAGAGTCGAGTGTAAGAGAGACAAGTGCATGTGAGAAAGTGTATTCGCATTTATTTATGTATATCTATGTATATCTGTGTGTGTGTGTTTACAGTATATATATATATATATATATAAACACACACACACACAAAGTAGAGGTGTGTGTGTATGTACCAGTCCATCACAGGGGACTATGCATACTCATTCAAGTTGTGAGGCGGAAACGTTACCTGCTGTGCCATGCCACTGCTGCTGTGTGTGTGTGTGTGCGTGTGTGTATATATACTCCACAGTGAATTTCTCTGCCAACACACATACACGCAAAGCGAACAGTCACACGCTCTGTCTTACACACACACACACACACACACACACAGACACGCAATGGGTGTTCAAGTCAAACTGGGACTTTTGATTGTGCAGGATAACAGAACACAATAATGATAGTCAGAACTATAATAATAATAGAAAATAAACCCCTGCTATACTAATGCACTTATCCCAGCGATTCATTAGTGCTCGGGTACTGCCTGGTTCACGTCTGAAACACTGGCCAGGATCGTCATTAATGGCTGTATGGCTTTCTTTAAAATGTTTGCACCATTCGCATTTTTTACTGCAGCTACTGTACGAGTCTCATCACCGTACTGTGCTTGAAGTCTTCTGTAAATGTCAGTGGGTTGTACGCCTTCATTAACGAGTAATTTCATCGCAAGGCCCAGTATGACTTCTGCGTACAGTATATGTGTATACACTGGTCAGCTGTAACATTAACATTATAACCACCTTAGTTGCAGGTTCCCTTTGTGCCTTCGGGGTGACTCTGTCCCCTCAGGACGAGGCTCCGCAGGGTCTCTGGGGGTGTGTGCTGTGGTGTCTGGCACCGGGTTGTTCGCAGTTGATCCTTAGGGTGCTGTGGGTTACAGTGGCCTCTGCGAATCAGACTTTTGTGTCCGGTGTCAGGGGAATTTGGAGTCCTGCCTTGGGATCTTTGCCTRCTGGGTGATTTGGTGCTTCTCTAACGTGGCAGTGGCCTGCRCTGTGCTTCTCTATGAGATCGGATCAGATCGGCTGGCCTTTGGTCTCCGCGGGCATGGGTGACCCTTTGTCCTGTCAAAAGTTTACTGGTATATAATCGATAATCAACGTTAACATGTTAGTGTTATGGCTGATCGGAACAATATCAATATTTATTGGGACATCCGTTTACTTTTCAAGAAATACAGCATTAGGCAGTATTAGGCACATTTTGTATAAGGACAACGGCTAGTTTTGGGTTCCTTTTTTCTTGGTGGATCTCTCTCAGTTCACACTTGGAACCTGACAGCCATTGCATAATACTGTATGTTAGCGACTTCGTAATGTTCGGAAATCTACATTGTTTTACGCATGCAATAAAATGCAGTAATTATTCGTAAAATAATTGTCTGCAACAACCTGAATAACAAATATTATGTCTGCTTAAAAACGTCTATCTGGTTATGAATGTCACTGCAAAGGATTCTGCATTTATATGTGAGCAGATAAAGTCGCACAATTCTGTTGATCTGATTACTAAACCCATATCATTAATCAATCAGTACATTTAAGACCAAATTAGCTTTAACTCTTCCTTAAACAATATACAACAGCTYCTTTGCACGTTATGCAGTATAAACCAATATTCCTTTAAAAGTGTCATTCCTGACATCACAGCGAATCTGCCGCTTAGGCGCGTTAACTGAGCGCTAATTACAAACATGATGAGACGTTAAAGACGGAGCATGCAATTAAGTAGAAAGTTAAAACATATGTGCTCGATTTAATGCACTGGAATTTCTTTTATGGCTTTTAACGTTCATTCAGTCGATTCAGTAGCAGGTGTCACCAGTGTCACGGTGATTTACGTTTTTGTTAGACGACGAATCCAAAAACAGCGAGGAGTAATAAGATAAACGTATAAATGGCGTATTCATATCAGATGATTTTATATACTGGGGATCAGTTTGTGGTTCTGTTCCTCCGCTCAGTGTGAGACGTGCTCAGTGATCAGCTTGACTTCACTCSTCTGCTTAGGCTAAATGAGACCAACAGCCTCTTAAGATAAAATCTTTATGTATGCATGATTAATTCATGTTAGATGCTGGAATGCTTATAATTCGATTGGAACCGGTTGTTATCCGTGCAGCGTAGGGTTGTTGTCTCTGCCTGTACTAAAGCGCGGAGTTCTCATATTTCCACCTGCTCTTCTTACATCTGTTCAGCCACTGAGTGCCTCCGGGGACACACACGCACACACACACACACACACACACAGAAACGCAGCCACATGTGTGTGAGAGCCCCTGCTATTTTGTTTGTTTGCAGTGCAGTAGTAGCTAGTTCGCAATAGGTCAGACCATTGTAATTATCTTGTAGTGTCTTGTGCCAGATAAGAGAGACAGAAATAGAGAGAGAGAGAGAGAGAGAGAGACTTATAGGGGCTAAATGTCTCCACGAAAATAGGAATTTGGCTGGTCCCCCAATTTTTTTTTTAATTTTTTTTTTTACAAACTGCAACTTACTTAGACTTAGATTAGGCGTAGAGTAGATATTGTGTCAATGAACGATGACAAGAATAGTGAGCTACATAATGTGTGTGTGCGTGGAGAAATTCGCTGTGGATTACTTTTATCACCCGACTCCTCTTTATCTCTAGGAGTAGTCTTCTACTGTACTGTGTGTGTGAGAGACAGAACGAGATGCAACAAAATCTCTGGGAGAAAAGAGCGCATGCATCGATTCTGCTCTTGTCCACATCGCTGTTATTATAATGATAATTATTATTAGTCACCGGAGGCTCTTATTTGTACTTCTGACACATCCCGTGAGTGTGTGTGTGTGTGTGTGTGTGGGTGTGTGTGTGTGTGTGTGTGTGTACACGTACACGTGTCTGCATGTATGTTTGCGTGTATGTGAGCATTCATCCTCACTCTCACTGAATGAATAAATAGATAAAAGATATAAATAAATATATAAATAACTATTACGTGCTTAGCTCTGGGTGCTTGGCAACTGAATCCCTTGGTTGCCAGGGCAACGGGTGCTGCAGAATGGGAGGTGATTGGCAACTGTGACAACGAGGAGGGAGTGACTTTTGACCTCGTTCCCTGGCGAGGAAAGAAATAGGAGGGACGGCGTGAGTGAGAGAGAGAGAGAGAGAGAGGGAGAGGGGGGGGGGAACAGGACAACAATCAATAGTATAAATATTCATTCAATACAGCCTCTTTTCAGCTCATTCGAAAAACTCTCCATGCTGAGGCATACAGAAACACACGCATATACGAGCAACGACAAACAGACAAGCAGCGGCATTTTGCGCGATGTGTAGACATGCTCCGTCGTCCACGTGCACTCCATCAGGGACAAAACCTGTCGCAGGAACTCGCTCTGTGCCACATGCACACTCAGCAGAGAACTGGTGCCATGCGAAGCCTTGTTCTTCCACTTTCACAATCGCTTTCACACTCATGCATACAGCTTTTTCTCCTTCACTTCTCCTGTCTACACATATACATGACAACTCCCTCTCCCTCTCTCCGTCTCTCTCTCTCTCTCTCTGCATGGCTAAACTAATAAGGATGTGATTAACGGTGTTGTAATTGCCCTGTAATCAGTGTTAATTAGAAGTGAGATACTGCAGCAGGACAGAACAGTGGCGTCAACGTCTCGGGGTCTCAGTAACTTTCCCCTCACCTCATCACCTTGGCATGTACGACTTGTTTTCCTCCTCACCTTACTGCGTCGACTGTGTCTGCATCTTTCTTTGCATTTCTACAAATCGACGCAGAACAGCATGTATATGGATGCGTTCCCTAGTAAATAATACAGATGGTATTTAAATACTATATGTGAGGACAAAAAGACGACGGTACACAGCGTTATAGGAATTCAACAAAGGCGGGGTGGTGTGACTTGACCTGCGAATGATTCCAATTTTTAATTAGTCATGATTAATCTGTTTTTAGGTTCACAAAAGGGAGTGGCATAGTTACTGGACAAGGAGCGTTCGAGTCAAACTGGGACTTTTTTAATGAAACTTCTTGTCAATAAGGGTTGKGAAGACCTCAAGCTCAGTACGGTGATGAGACACTTCAGTAAGACATGTGAATGGATGAAACATTCGAAAGAAGGCTGTACGTCCATGAATAACAATCCCAGCCAAGGTGTCTCGCAGCTCACTGCAGTCGTTCCTTGAGTGAAGCGCCTGATCCTTGATAATCATGATCCAAGTCATTTCCAAATGTTTAAAAGAGTTCCTGGGAGGCCGGTGAGTCAGATGTCAAACAGGACGTCTGATCATGTTTTTGAGTTACTGAGAAAAACGTTCTATGTCGATGGTGTCCAAGCACTAGTGAAACGCTGGGATACTGTAAGTGCATTAGTGTAGCAGGGGATTATATAGAGAATTAAAGGCAGTTTTTATTCTCATAACTGTGTTCTGTTATTCTGCACGATCAAAAGACCTGGTTTGATTTGAACACCCATCCTCAAGATATAATACAGTATAAAAAGTCTATAATATTTTTTTTTAAGTGGCACCATGTTTTGTATTGGCTTGTCAACTAACAAAGCTTGGCACTCAACACAATAAGTGTATGGACATTTACATTGTATGTATTTTTACATCTGTACACCACCACGATTGAGTGGGAAAAAATCCTCACTTTAAGAGTTTTAAGAAAACAATATTGCATTAACTGTTTAGGAATTACAGTCATTTTATCTCTCTGTCCATTTTGACAGCCTCAAAAGTAATTGGCCAACTGACGGATAAGTAGTTTCATGGCCAGATGTGGCTTCTTTCTTAGATATTTCATAACAAATGAAAGGGAAACAAGATCTGGCATTGATTCCAACTCCTAGAAGTTGCCTTTGATAGCTGTTTATTGGAACTGTCATTATGAGGTCAGAAGAGCGGTCATGTGATCGAGGTCACCCTTAGGATACAAGAAACAACACAGACCTATCAGAGAAGTAGCCGAAACTTTACGAGTGGCCAAATCAACAAGTTAGCACATTCTTTTAAAAAAAAAAAAAAAAATGAAATTCACTAGTGAGCTCAGTAGAACCAGAAGTCCCGAAAGGCCACAGAAGAAAACTAAAGTAGATTATTGCATAAATCTTTTCTTGGTGAAAAAATATGTAGCCAAGTCAAAAACACAATGACGGAATTTGGCATATCATTGTCAAAGTCTAGCAAAGTCCAGATTCAGCATGCTCTGTTCTGGAGCATAATTAACTGGACAGATGAAATCAAGATTATCTTGGACCAGAATGATTACAAGAGAAGAATATGGAGAAGGAAAGGAAGCGCTCATGATGCAAAGCATACCATGTCTTCTGTCAAACACGTTGTAGGCAGTGTCATGGCATATGCTTGTTTAGCTCCCAGTGTAACTATAATGGAGTGATTATTGATGATGTGACTGCTGATAGAAGTTGCAAGATGAATTCTCGAGCGTATAGTGCATCATTTCTGATCAGATTCAATCAAATACTTCAAAATGTACAGATGGCTAACGACCCAAGATGTACAGCCAAAGTAACTCGAGCGCTTATTAAGATAAAGAAATGAACTGAAATGAGTCAGTCACATGACCTCAATCTGGTTGAGTACGCTTCTCATTTACTCACCTGAAGGCAGCTGCAGAAAATGCCTGACCGAGCAGCTCAAGCAAGGAAACTTGATATTTGATGTTTACGCCTTCCAGACTTCGGGCAGTTGTTGACTGCAAAGAGCTGAGTCTGTGAAAAACAGTGGGATTGTGTAAAAATGGCTTCAACTTTTAAACGCTTAATGCAACATTTTAGTTAAAATACTTCAATTAAAGTTGAAAGTTGGCACTTAAATTCAAATCCATGGTAATGATGTAGTGAAACAAAATTACTATAATATATTACATATACATACATGCATACACACATACATACATATATGCGTACATACATACGTCTGTGTGTATGAGATGCGCTATAGCTACAATCATGGGAATTCATGTAAGGCAGTTCAAAAGCAGCATGCAATAAGATGCAAGATGTTTCTGCTCAGCTAAACCAACACCTAACAGATGTTCGTCTGCAGGACTGAAGGCTGTCGAAGATGAATTCGAGCACTGTGCATAATCTGCTCTAGTACACGTGGTTTATTTTCCAAGCCTTTACACAGTAAACCGTAGTTGTCTACTTCCATGCTGAGACAGGACTGACAGATGTGTGCTGGCTGATTATGTGGGATGAAGAGAGCGGGGAGGTAAGGCTTTCTGACAGGTGTTATGTGCCACAGCTGGCCAAAGGTCCCTCAGCATGAGCGTCCTCTGTCATTCCACCTAGCACTCCGCCTCGTCACTCAGACTTCACGCTGCGCGATGGCTCTCCGCTGAGACAGATGTTGTAGTCAGACAGATCATTTTTCTTCTACCTTATGGTCTCAAATGAAATGAATACAACTGGTGGACTCGATCATTAATGAATATAAATCAATCATTAGAATGAAAGGTAAACCATATTATGCGGCAATCTGAAAACAATTTATAATATGTTTATGTAAAACATTTAACACAGACATTCTTTAATTTATCTGTTTAATTATCGTAATTGATTAAGGAATAATAAATTATCTGGTTKTCAGAATGTTAGATTTAGAGACGCTTAAGAAAATGTGAATGTTAGTGCAGGGAAACCAGGATAATGGAAAAGTGTCAAATGTTATGTAGGACTAAGGAATGAAAAAAGAGSAAAATGTTAAACGTAAATATATAACGTTCATGAGAAAATGCGTGCAAATCTTATATGAATAAGCAGATGTTATTAATATAAATATAAATCTATAT